>WSYH01002269.1:61515-91485 GCA_036426205.1 Ascaphus truei | reverse complement strand
ACAGAGAGACAGACACACAGAGAGACAGACACACAGAGAGACAGACAGACAGACAGAGAGAGACACAGTGAGAGATACACACACACAATATAAAGTGAAGTATTAATGGTTATATGAATGATGAAAACACTGGTGAGACAGGGATTTAAAAGCCCGGAAAATGAAGTATGTTTACCAGATATTCTTCTCCACATCGATACTACTGAACCCCAGTATGTTAGCAGTCTCAGTCTTAGCTTCCTCTGTGAATGTTCCTGTACAAAACAAGAGGCGGGAGATGATCGCCGGCTGCCGAGATAGCAGAAGATACGTAGTTTGCTGGGGATAGGAAAGGCCCTTTACCGTGCTGGAGGGTCTGCAGACTCACAGCCAGGGAAGGGATCCCCACGGGAAGCAGCTCACACAGCACAGAGTAATGATCGTACCTGCAGGAAAACACAGGGACACGTCACTGCAGCCTCACCCCATACTGCCCGGCAGGCAGCCACTTCCTACAGCATCACAGTGATGTCACAGGACGGCTGGCAGCCACTTCCTACAGCATCACAGTGATGTCACAGGACGTGCAGGCAGCCACTTCCTACAGCATCACAGTGATGTCACAGGACATGCAGGCAGCCACTTCCTACAGCATCACAGTGATGTCACAGGACATGCAGGCAGCCACTTCCTACAGCATCACAGTGATGTCACAGGACGTGCAGGCAGCCACTTCCTACAGCATCAGTGATGTCACAGGTCATGCAGGCAGCCACTTCCTACAGCATCACAGTGATGTCACAGGTCATGAAGGCAGCCACGTCCTACAGCATCACAGTGATGTCACAGGACATGCAGGCAGCCACTTCCTACAGCATCACAGTGATGTCACAGGACGTGCAGGCAGCCACTTCCTACAGCATCACTGTGATGTCACAGGGCGTGCAGGCAGCCACTTCCTACAGCATCACAGTGAGGTCACAGGTCATGCAGGCAGCCACTTCCTACAGCATCACAGTGATGTCACAGGGCGTGCAGGCAGCCACTTCCTACAGCATCACAGTGATGTCACAGGTCATGCAGGCAGGCACTTCCTACAGCATCACAGTGATGTCACAGGACATGCAGACAGCCACTTCCTACAGCATCACAGTGATGTCACAGGACATGCAGGCAGCCACTTCCTACAGCATCACAGTGTTGTCACAGGACGTGCAGGCAGCCACTTCCTACAGCATCACAGTGATGTCACAGACACTGAAGGTCCATTCCCACTTGAGGAACCTTCCACAGTAACGCTCTCCTCCTCCTCTCTCGTTTTGTTCATATACGGGAGGACCTTCAGGAACGTATAAAATGACGGTGTTGACCCCATGCGTTGCAGGCCCCCCTGGCAGCAAGGTATTTTCTTTCTCCGTGGCGGACAAATAAAAATAAAAAATAACCAACTTCTCAGTGTCACCGGCTCGCACATGTGGTCTCCCAGACGTGGTTTCCGCTCACCTTTGCCACCCAGTGAGAATAATGCCCTGGTAGCGGATTTTGGGGAAGCGGGACATGGCGTCGATGACCTGCTTCCAGCGCTGGTGGTTCTTCATGTGCATGCCGATGGGGGTCCAGATCTGAGCCGGTCCCGACGCCCCTTTGAAGGCGCTTGCAAACCACACGGCGGAAAACTCGCTGTCCTGATACTTCGAAATAAACTTTTCTGGGGAGTGAGAAAGTTCCAGTCCATTGTCACGACACAGGGACACACAATGACACACAATAGCAGGGTAAGACCAAGGAAAGGGGACCCCTGCCAGAAAGATCTTCGACTGGAATCATCTCAGAGTCAACACATGCAGGTTTTATAACTTGGGTTTCATTCTTTTTTTTAATCAAAATACAGCATTTTAGCATTTTGCTTATGTCATAATCTGTCTTATCCAGTCTCCATTTATAGATGTAGATGACTAATAAACCAGAATTATTATCATCATCAATTTATAATGCGCTACATATTTCACAGCACAAGGGAGTCGGAAGATAACAATGAATTATCAAACATTAACATACATTGGTACAGAAGGTAAGGAGGGCCCTGTTCCAAGGTGTTTACAATCCGTAAGGAAGGGAGAGTGGAAACATAAGGCACAGGGGGAGAAGAATACGTTGGGACTAGATCGGCACAACAAGGACTTGCTTTAAGTTTCATGAACCGGTGGTGCTAGATTAGCAATATTTAGACTTATTTGGGATACATCTACTTAGATCCTCTTATTTGATTAGATTGGCCAACATTAAAGCCTTCCCAGCATTGCACTGACGTACATTATGCTTGCTTTAAAACATCAGTCCCCCAAGGTCCCAAGGCTTTAATTACCACAAAATTCCCAATCCATTGAGCTAGGACAAGGAACAAGACAGGGCTGCCCTCTATTATCCCTCCTCTCTCTAGTCTCTCTCCAGGGTATTGGGTAACATGAGTGGAAACCGGTGGGAACTTTTGAAGCCATGTTATAATTCTCTCTGCTGATCTCCTAGTTCCCGAGATACTAACCCGTGTATTTACAGGTGTTTTAGCTCCTGGATGGGAGCTCAATAAAGCCATTAAATCTCCCACTACTGCTTCTTATTGTATGTCCGTTTAAATACCCAGCTGAAACACAAGTAACTACACCGATATATCTCTCGATAACATGGGAAGTCATAAAAGCTAAACATATTGCAGTTTAGCACTGGATGTCCTCCAGGTTTCAATGCTGCAATAAAACTCAAAGTCCAATTGTGGCAGGATTGTTGCTTTAAGTCTTAGTTCCCACATCTCCAATTCCTCCCCGTCCTCTGGCATTTCCCCCTCCTCCTTTAAACATGCGGTGGACACACCTATTCTCAAAATCAACCTAGACCCTACGTGCCGTACCAACTACCTCCCTGTATCCCTCCTGCCTTTTACCGCCAAACTGCTAGAACGTCTCGTGTTCTCCTGTACGATCAACTTTCTTAATTCCCATGCCCTCCGGGACCCTTTCGTACTGCGCACTCAACAGACATGAAGCCAAATCCCAAGGTCACATTTCCCTACGAATCCTACTCGATCTCTCTGCTGCTTGAGATACTGTCGATCACGCTCTTGTCCTTTATATTCTAATCTCCCGTGATATCTGCAACAAAGCTCTATCCTGGCTCTCATCTGACCTCTTCCATCGCACATTGTCTGCCTCTGTTGCCAACATGTCTTCATCTTCTGTTGATCTGTCTGTTGGTGAACCTCAGGGCTCTGTTCTGGAACCTCTCCTTTTCTCTCTACACACTATCACTTGGTGTCCTCATCAACTCTTTTGACCGTCGGTATCATCTCTATGCAGATGATACGCAGATATCCAGCCTTATCCTCAATCCTGTAATCTAGTTCCAAATCTCGGATTGCCTCCTGGCTATATCCTCGTGGATGGTGCTCCGCCGGCTTAAATGTAATATGTCTAAAAACTGAGCTCCCCATATTTTCCTGTCGATCTGGCCTAATATCCGCTTTTCCGTCACAGTAAACGGTTCTACAATCTATCCTGTCGCCAAAGTACTTTGCCTAGAAGTGACATTTGACTCCTCCCTTTGCTTCTCTATTCCTATTTACATGACCAAAATGTGTTGCTTCTTCCACCGTAATATTGACAAGATCCGCCCTTTCCTCTGTCAAGTTACTGCTAAAACTCCAATGCCTGCCCTTATCCTCTCCCGTCTGGATTATTGTAACATACTGCTAACAGGCCTCCCTGCCTCACAACGTTCTCCCCTGCAATCAATCCAAACTTTGTCTGATTTAATAATTTCACTGTCTCTCAAAACAGTCTCATCTCCTCCTTAAATCCCTCTCCTGGCTTCCCATCAAAATTTCGGACCACATACAAAATTCTCCTCCTTACGTTTAAGGCTCTCAACTCATCTGCTCCTCACTTCATATCAGCTCTGATCTTTTGCTGTGCCTCTGCTCGTTTCCTACCCTCTACCCATAACGGTCTCCTTTCCACCCCTTTCATCTCTACTGCTTTCTCTCGCCTTAAACACTTTCCTCTCACTACCCCTTACCTGTGGAACTCCCTCACACTCAGCATATGCCAAGCACCTTAAATCCCCAACATAAAGTCAAACTTTAAAACCCACCTCTTAAATGAAGCATCCCAATATCCCGGACTCGTGGCTCCTGTCCCACACCCACAGTCACTGCTACCAACCATTGTGGCCAAGCACTGCCACCTACTGCACTTATTCTCTCACCTGCTGTCTCTGTAACTCTCCCCTCATACCACTTAGACTGTAAGCTCTACGGGGCAGGGATTTCCTTTCCTATTGTCTGATTTTGTTGCGCTTATTGTATTATAATTCCCTGTACTGTATTGTTTTTGTAAAGCGTGGAGTACACTGTGGGCGCGATATAAATAAAGAAACAAGCACATACAGAAAGTGTTATAGGGGAATTTAGTCCAGGGTTCTCCTCGTAACACAAACACAATTGTTTGCGAGGGAATTTGGACCCAGTTGCCCAGGTAACCTTGGCTGGACCAACGGAAGCGCGCGGGGGGGGGGGAACATACAAGGCCTACCTGTCTGTGCGATGTCAAACTCGGGTTTGTAAATCCACAGGACCGGGGACACATACTGGCTGATTCCCGAGGCTGCATAAGAACACACACCATCATACTATTAAGAACAGCGCCAGGGGGGGAGGCTGGGGGGAAAGGGGGTGGCACAATGAAATTGCCAGAGGGCAGAGTTACCAAAAGCACTCACCCTTAATGCTGTCGACGCTGAGTTTTCGGAGCATGTCATCCCACATGAGCTGCTGCTTGTCGGGGTACTGAGTCTGCAGGAAACCCCCCACTTCCTTCACGTGGCTCAGGAACATCTTGCCCACGTCGCCCTTGTTGTTATTTAGCCAGGTCTTGGAATCCTGCCCCTCTCCCAGGTGGTAAACCTGCAGGGAGCGCGCCAGCCGGTGATCAGACAATGATTGCTAATTAGATTGCCAGCTCTTCGGGACAGGGACTCCTCTCCCAACACCTATGTACCCTGCACTTACCTGTCACTAATATTCTTCCCTGTATAATGGCTGGTATATTGGCTCTGTAAAGCGCTGCACTATACAAGTAGAATGTATAGAGTTGTGATGTCATTACATGGGCGGGGCAGCTCTGCTCATGAGTCGTCAGTCGCCATATGAACCCATTGGCTGGGACCAGGGCATACTTTTTAACTACATCACTGCCAGAGGGGCCTGTAACCAGTGACTGAAGTGTGATGTTACTAGATTACTGATGAGTGCCGAGTACCACCAATTTTTTTCCCCCTCCTACTTCTTTTTGATTTGCGATACCGCTTCCTTTTGGAAGAGAAGTGGATTTCCTTTAGAAAGCGTTTCCTTCTTCCTATCTTTACTGCATAAATATTGCTTAAATATTCCTAACACACAAATCTCAAGAGCACCGCCCCAATAATTATTAAAAAGTAAATATATATTTCTTTCTTTTTACCACCACTTCTGTAAGCCACATGGACCCTTCCCTGCCGCACAGATGGTGACACTTCTGTTGTGAGGTGGTTAAAAGTCCAAATTAAAAAAAAAATAAAGATTATTTTTCTAAACCAAGCTACAAAAATGCAATACAAATATACAATATGATTTACAGGAGTGAAAGATTAGCAGGGCTGCCTATTACAGATCATTACAAACGCAAGAGCAGCGTTCTTCAACAGGGATTCCTAGGAACCCTTGAGTTCTCCGGGCATCACTAAAGAGTTCCCTGTAATTTTCAGGTCATTTGAAAATTGTACCAAATACAGAAGAATTGAAAATGCATCTGATCTCAGACGCGCTATTAGAGAGGGTTGGGGTTCCTTACAATATATCTGATCTCAGACGCGCTATTAGAGAGGGTTGGGGTTCCTTACAATGCATCTGATCTCAGACGCGCTATTAGAGAGGGTTGGGGTTCCTTACAATGCATCTGATCTCAGATGCGCTATTAGAGAGGGTTGGGGTTCCTTACAATATATCTGATCTCAGACACGCTATTAGAGAGGGTTGGGGTTCCTTACAATATATCTGATCTCAGATGCGCTATTAGAGAGGGTTGGGGTTCCTTACAATATATCTGATCTCAGACACGCTATTAGAGAGGGTTGGGGTTCCTTACAATATATCTGATCTCAGACGCGCTATTAGAGAGAGTTGGGGTTCCTTGCAATGCATCTGATCTCAGACGCGCTATTAGAGAGGGTTGGGGATCCTTACAATGCATCTGATCCAAGATGTGCTATTAGAGAAGGTTGGGGTTCCTCAGAATTTTAGAATATAACTATAGGGTTCCTTAACCAAAAAAAGGCTGAAACCCACTGCGCTAGAATATTGAAATGCAAGCAGTGTTGTATCCTGCATTTTGTAAGATGTCAATGTTTTGTTCCACAGGAGAGGGGACAAAGAAGACAATACAAGCTCCTTACATTACTGAGGAAGAACGTCTGTCCGGTCTGTTTACTGTCCCAAAGAAAACTATAAAGATAGAGCGTAGCTTTGTAAGAATGTTAACATGTTTAGGTAATTTCCGGACAATTGTGGGGATGGAACATTCTAAAGAGTTCTCTCTAAGCAGTCAGGGCGCTTTCTGCTCTGAAGTAAGAGGACGCCATGTATATTTTCTCACCTCATCAGCACCGATGTGGACCCACTTGCACATGGGGTGCTTGTCCAGGACTTGGTTCAGGATCATTTTCACTAGTGGCAGGGTCTCTATAGCGTGGGGGTTCAGGCTGTTGGGGTATCGCTCCACCTCGCGCATGCCCCTGTACTTATCGTGCTTCAGAACATACTGCGGAGAGAAGAACTCCGATTACTCGGGTAAAGCCAGGGCCAGGACTGGGACACAGGGCCGGCCTCCGATAATACCGTTCATCACAAGTTTACACACGCGTGATATCTAGGTTATATTTATGCTGTAAAAAAAAAAAAGGAGGGGCTGTGTGAAAGATCTGTGCTAAGCGGAACCTCCCACAATCGCACACACAGGGCCTAGTATTTATAACTGGAGGGATACTACAAATCCCACAATCCTATGCTACACGGAAGGGCCTCAGTGCAGAGATGCACCATGGATCAGCACAAGAGGCATGATGTTGGGTCACAACACAATGGTTGGGAACTGTAGTAAACCATGAACAGCTTTATGAATATGATGCTTTCAGAAACGCGATTACATGGTAGTTTTTCTGAATAAAGTCCCGCGTGTGGAGTTCTGAGAGCGTGTATATAGTGATACAGGTTCCACCCTTACACTCCCATTGTAAATTGTATGTTCCTCTGACAAACCAGTCATAATATTTTAGTGACTGGGAGAAATAAAAAATAAAAAAGTCTCGGGGTCACAGCCCGAGTCATGTCCTCTCTCTGAGAGAGCGCGAGAGAGCGCGACGGAAGGGGTAATTCTATATTGTCCAAGGTGGAGATTTAGGCCATATTAAGATGGAAATTTGCTTCGAAATCAATTAGGCTTTTTGGCTAAAAGAAGCCCTAACAGCTACTTTGGACAATATAGAATTACCCCCAGAGAGAGAGACACAACGGCGGATTATCGTTAAACTGGTAAAGTCGATGGGCGTCACCGTGTGATAGCCGCCCCCCCCCCCCCCCGATTGGCACTATTGCAGTTAAATGATAAACCCCAAAATTGAGAGAGAGAGAGAATGAGAGGTCCAGTGAGCTTTGGATTGGTGTCACAGTGTGATTTCTAATAGAAAAGAGAGAAAATACAACTGCCATTGTTCAACAAGAGAAAGAGAGAATCTGGTGACAATCCCAGCCCAGAGAAAAGGAGATTGAGGAAGAAGGAGGATAAAAACACAGAAGAGTGAGGGAGACAAAAAAAAAAAAAGTCTCACCTCCATGTGCCCAAAGGTTTGCACCAGCGGAACCACCTCTAACTTATTAATATCGGCCAGATGTTGGATCTTTTCAATGTCAGCTTCACTGCGGAGAGCAGAGAGAGAACAGAGAGAGTCTGAATGGGAGTACAACCATCTGATATTGGGCCAATTCCAATGAGTCAGAGGAGATTATCAGGATTTAATCCAAACGATTACATGGAATAATAATTGCTTCAATGACAGGGTCCTCATTAGGATCTATGATGTTCTGGCTTGGGCTGTTTAGAACAAGCGCAGGCTAACTCCAACAGTGAAAGTGACAGACATTGTAAGCATTGAGATGGTTATTAAGGGGTACAGGAGGACACCTGTACTATGCACCCCCACTTACCTGTAGGCATATGGAGACTTCAAGACCTCTAACTCGCCACTAAAAGGGAACATATCCTCATACTCAATGAGCACTCCGTTTGCGCCCAGCTTTGCCAAAAGTGGGAATATCTGTTGGAGGGAAGACACAGAGGAATCAGGACTACATTGTCCACCATGCATTGCAACACGACATGGGACTGGCAGTGAAATCGGAACCATAAAGCAGGGAGTTTGGATCCGATTCTCAGCCAATCAGAAAGCAGCTACCCTGTCAGAGTGACTAATGGGAAGATATCCTTTACCCTATCCCTAAAAAACCCCAACACAAGTTACGGGAGGATATAAATCCTTCAATAATTCTCTTCTTCACCTTTAGTTACACCTGAAATATTTAATATAATAGAATTTACAGATCATTTACAAGGTGAATACGCACCCACAGCGACACCCTGGTATTTGTTAGGATATTTTATCAACCCTTACATAACAGGTCAGTGTTCTAGGCAGGTGTTAGGGCCTTATTCTATATACCGCAAGGCCACCACACAGGCTGATTTTGGCAGAAGACACCTACTTTCATCCAGCCAAAAGGCCCCTTCAGTGTATATAGAATTACCCCCCTAGCTTAGTATTACTGCATTATGAGGAGGTCACACTTCTGGTTTCTCCCCCCCGAAGATGATTTCAAGCCTAAATATTAATTATGCTATATTGTCTATATACAGATATTCAGCATGTAACTAGTTAAAATAAGTAATTTAGTATTAAGTTAGAGATTATAGTGGAAAATGATAAGCTGCCTCTGCAAAGATAAGAAGTTAAATCAGTCTGAAGACAGGCAGGTGTAGAAATGTTTTATGTGATTTTAGAAACTTGGTATGTTTAATGTCTGCTGAGTTGAATAGTATATGGTCAAGAGTTTGGAATCAAAGGTTAGTAAAATACTGTTAAAAGACAATACAAAAGAGATTGGTCTTAAAAGATCCGGAACATAGGATTAACTATAGTTACTTAGTGGCAGAACAAAGAGGGGTTTCTGAATCAGGGTAAATATTGCTAAATGAAGAAACAGTGCTCTAATGATTGACTAAGAAGATTTGGCTGACACTGAGAAAAACAGGTATTGCTATGTTAAGACTGCTTGAGGAAAAATGCATAAAGATTGTATTTGGATTTATAGAATTCAGAATCATTTAGCACCAAGCTAAGAACAAGCTAAGGATTCTTCACTCTATTACTGAATTCTATGTACCTGAATGATGCGACTGACTGAAATGATTCAGTGAAAGATGTTTTCTATTATCTCTGAATAAATTGAGAAAAGAACCGGACCGTGGACTATTTGATATATATTGAACGGTGGGACATTTATTTGCACCCATCCAAGGCTGCGTCCACGCTGCCGCTGAGAGCGTTTACTTCAGTGAATGTGAATCTGCACGGCCACGCGCACAGGCATGGACGCTCTCCCAAGCTTGGCGCTTGGGGAGACAAAGAAAAATTATTTTGAAGCGTGCTCAGCAGCAGTCAATGCACGCAGCCACACACACACACACACACACACACACACACACACACACACAAACACACAGAAATGGCCCCGATCCACACCCACCCGCTCGCAAAAGTATGCAGGACAGCGTGCGCTCATGTTTGGAGAGTTGGTGATGTCATGTCGAGCATGAGCACGCTCAGGGCAGCGTGGCCGCTGCCTAATGAGCAAATGTTCACCAACCTCGTATAAACACTGGGCCTGACTGGGCCTCTCACCTCCCCATAGTAAGACACCTTCGGAGCTGCTCCCTTCAGGTCCAGGTGAACCAATTTCATCTGAACGCTGCTGAAATCCTTTGCTGGGCTGTCAATTTGCTTCGGCGGGTCCTTTTTTATGACACCATGTTCCTCCCGGGGCGGTTCAGGGGGAAGATTCTTAGGCTCCGATTCTCTTTCAGAGTCATCTTTCTTTCCCCAAAAAAGGTCTTCTGTGCTTCTCTTTGGGGTGATCACTTGAGCCTGAGGAGCGCTTCACACAGGAGATTAGACTGTAAGCATTGTGAGGCAGGGACTCTTCTCTTAATGTTTAATGCACTTATCCCAGTTTTGTATTACATTCCCCAAATATTATATCTTACCATCTCTTATAAGTTCTGTATACACTGCTTAGCATTATATAAATAATGATGTATATACAGCTCAACCCCGTTATACCGCGATCCGCCACAACGCGAATCTGCTTATAATGGGATGCAAGCGTGGCTCCCAATTTTCGTATTAATCAATACTTTACAACACGATTATTGGTATCTTAAATACTTTATTGTACAATGCATACAATTGTACATTATTTCTATATGGTTATTTTATAGTATTGCAATTATCGCGCGCAAAAATGAGACATACGAAATTGATGGCATGTATAAGTTAATGGCTAGAGTTTTCTAACGCGATCCGCTTATATCGCGATGTGATTCTTTGGACCCTTAGCACCGTGTTATAACGGGGTTGAGCTGTACCAAAAAAGGAAGATTACCCTGAAATACTGTTTTATTGTATCCTTTTGCACTCTTACAACCTATATTTGCTAATACAGATGGGGGGGGGGGGGGAAGGGATAGAACGCGCGCTTCAGCTTAAGTTAGTGTAGACACGGTGCAATAGGGACGTGAAGATAAATAACATCAAGAAGAAAAGATTCCCTTTAGAATGCACTCAGGGTGTCTGCGTTTAGTGAGTGAAGATTAAAATCCGTTTAATTCTTAATAATATAAAAAGTATATCAGATTGGTAAAGTAAACTCTATGGCCAATCAGTGATCTATGTACAAAAAGCAACACGAAAATAACTGCTGTTAATTATATTCCCTATTGGGTACACTTGATATAGTATTGTGGCGGTGTCTATTTTTCTTACCACTTCGAATGAGTGAAAATCATTAGATCTAGTAATAATCAATAAACTCCAGATCTATAAAATCAGAGCTGGAGCACTAGAGACCCCCTATTCGTATTGTTGCGTCAAAAAGTGGACTGGGTTACAGTTATACTTGTATAATAAAACAGTGCGCCTGCATAATTAGTTGAAATCATGCACGGTCAGGACGCTCAATGACTACCCTTCTGATAGATTATACCGGGAACCTTATAACGAAGGCTTAATGAGCGAGGGGAGCCAACACGATACAGTATAACAGTGTTCGTTAGTATATTAGCCAGGGCTGATAGTTATATACAGATGTAGTGCAAACAACTACAGCCCCCTTAGACCCGGGCTAATATGCACAGATTGTCAGCACAATAACTGACAGACATGTTCCCTTACTCCCAGAAGCTGTAATACACAGAGTGGAGTGCACCATCAATGTAGAGGGACAAATAGATTGCGCCTAGCAGTTGCCCCAATTTGAAAATAGATTGTGCCTAACAGTAGCCCCTATTGGTATTTCGCTATAATAAATAGGATGTCAGTAAGTATACTTGCAGTCCATGCCAGATTTAGGCTTCTGGTTATTGCTAATAGGCTAGCCATTACACAGCCAGTAGGTAAAGGTGATGAGTCTGTCTGGTCAGGTTTCAGCAAGATACACTTTGACCGTAGAGTATTGCTATGCTCTCCAAAGAGAGTAATGGCAGGCACACAAAAGCGTGTTTTTAGCCTAGAGGCACGGATCAGTGTTCGGATCAAGTTCCAGCCTCTTGAAGATATTCTAGTGTTTGCTTGGCGATCAGTGAGAGTTGCAGGACCTTAGCTGACTTGTATCAGTCTGCTCGTGAAACCACCTTTCTCAGGTCCGTAATATGCGCGCTTGTGCGAACGCGCGAGCCACACACTTTGTGTAGACGTTGTATGTATGTATACATAATATATATATGTATGTATATGTGTATGTGCGTGTATATATATATATATATATATATGTGCGTGTTTGTATATGTACATATAACATATTATTATTTTAGGAGTGTGTGTGTGTGTGTGTGTGTGTGTGTGTGTGTGTGTGTGTGTGACACAAAAAAAAGCCTGCAACAGACCATGAATAAAAAGTGCTAAAACCAGTAAAGTGTACAGAATCAACACTACTGGCGGTGCTAGGGATAATAAATATGTGAAAACAGAAACAAAGAGAAAAAAGACCCCAAAATAGCACTCTAGCGTACAAAAGTATCAAAATGTATTAAACACATAAAACATATACAAAGGATCCACAGTGTCCCCAGGACTGTCTAATCTTAGAACACTGATAACAAACTAAGCTACACACTGGAAACAGCAATATAAAGTCAGTACCGGTAAATAGTAAATTAAAGCCATTGTATGACTAAGCTGAATAAACCACGAGAAAGCTGAGTGTGAACAAACAGAAATACCCCAAAAATTAGTACATATACAGAACCTGTAGTGTGGAGGCAAAGAATTAGCCTCTAAACACTAGGACCGGCCGGTCAAAAAGTACAGAGTGTAACAACTCATAAATAAATGGCATGTTGGCATCATAGCAAAAGCATACACAAGTGGGATCATACACAGGTAGAAACACACACACAGTGTAGCAGCAAAGCTATAGACAAAGGTCAACACACAGCCAAATTGTACTTTGCACTGGTCCAGGGAAAACAAACAGGAAGCTGTATGTCTGCATGTGAAGGGAGTCTGTTCAGAGTAATCAGATCGCCACAATGCGCGTGCTCCGTGAGCGATATAGGCGCCAAATTCAAAACTGCAGCAGGAAAGAGTAGGACAGCAAGGGGCACCGCCGGATCCAAGACAAACAAAGGTGCTCCGACGCGCACGTTTCGCCATACTGCATATGTACTAATTTTTTGGGTATCTCTGTTTGTTCACACTCAGCTTTCTCATGGTTTATTCAGCTTAGTCATACAATGGCTTTAATTTACTATTTACCAGTACTGACTTTATATTGCTGTTTCCAGTGTGTAGCTTAGTTTGTTATCAGTGTTCTAAGATTAGACAGTCCTGGGGACACTGTGGATCCTTTGTATATGTTTTATGTGTTTAATACAGTTTGATACTTTTGTACGCTAGAGTGCTATTTTGGGATCTTTTTTCTCTTTGTTTCTGTTTATTTACTGTATATTATATATATCATATATATATATATATATATATATATATATATATATATATATATATATATATATATATATATTATTATATATATCTGTGTGTCTATGTCTATATGTGTGTATATGTATATGTATACGCACACACACCTTCCACTGCAGCAAGGGATTCTGGGAAATGACATGCAAATGAGCACACAGGGCCACCTTTTGCTTCAAAACCATATGACATGGTCCCCTATAAGCTTAAGCTTGCTGCATGGTCACAGCTTTGAGCACAGCCAGGGTTAAGATGCATAGCCAGTAAACCCACCCACAGACAGACTGTTTCAACCTTAATGGGTCTCATCAGTGTGGGGTTGGTTATACTGGCTGTGCAATTTGAAGCTTGGGATAGGTTTCACAACACTTAGTTAAGTTATGGTGAGTAAAAAAAAAAGTGACAAAACCTTTCACAGTAAAGCATATAGGAAATGGAAATATTACTGTCTGCTCACTTGCATGTCTTAGACAGGTCTGCAACCGTGTGTGTGTGTGTGTGTGTGTGTGTGTGCGCGCGATTGGTTTGTTCAGATGCACTGTGATTGGCCGTGGAAATCCCGTGATGCGTCCGTCATCTGAGAAAAACAAATTCTCAGATCTCTTCACGAGACAGAAGCTTTGCAGCATGTCGCGGCGCTACCGTCGCGATTGGTATGTGCGCTTTCATTGGATTCTATTGCGTTGTTCTGAAGCCGCGCGGCGTCGCGGGCGACTCCTGATATTATCACGGCCTTACCGCTTCAAAAAGGTCTCCCTAACCGCGCACAGCGGCCGTTCATGCCTCTACTACAGGAGTGGCAAACTCCAGTCCTCAAGGGCCACCAACAGGTCAGGTGTAAAGGATTTCCCTGCTTCAGCACAGGTGGCTCAATTGGTGGCTCAATTAGTGGCTCAGGCAATGACTGGGCCACTGATTCAGCCACGTGAGCTTAAGCAGAGATATCCTTTACACCTGACCTGTTGGTGGCCCTTGAGGACTGGAGTTGGCCATTCCTGCTGTACTAGAACCAGAGGCAGAAAACAGCACAGAAGCCCCTCTGTTTATTCCCTTCCCGTGATGGAGACAAAAGCACCCACATCATTTCCCATTGAGAATAACAAACAGAGGGGTCTTGTATTTTGTTTATACTGCTACACATCTCGTATCTTGAAGGGAGTTAGAGGTGAGCAGAGTTATAACCTCACAATAAACTTGGCAACATACAGGACATTCGCAACTCTGTTTTTTAGGGCTTGGTATCTCGGGGATGGTAAACAGAGGGGATAACAAAAACAAGTTTGAAGTGAGCAGGACGCCCAGTTCCAAAAGGCAAGAAAAGGTAACATGTGTATGCAGTTCTCAGTGTATTGGTATATGCGGACCATCCCATGCCGTGAGCGGAGTACGTACCTTGTTTTAGAAAAATACTTGATTCCAGCCGCTGACAGAATTATCAGCACTCCCAACCGCAGGAGCAGAATCTTTCTTTGGGTAACCATCTCCACAAAGATAACAACAAAATCCTGCAAGGGGTGAAAATACATGGTAATTCACCCTCCGAGGTGCCTGGGCTCAATTTCCATCTTGACATTAATTTTGTATGTTATAGAGCAGGAGTGGTCAGTCGCCTGAGCCACGGATTGAGCCAGCTGCGCTAAAGCAGGGATACCCTTAAAACCTGACCCATTGGTGGCCCTTCAGGACTGGAGTTGGCCTCCCTCCCCTGTTATAGACTCACATCCCTACTGTGCTACGGAATAGGGTATCAATAAATAACAATAAACAACATTCGACACATTTTTATACACTCTTAGAGCCTTTTTAATCCAAAGACACCATTGCAGTCAACGGGGATTTTTGTCAGAAATCAACCCTAACACCCGCTTCGGCCTAGATAGAAATACTCTTCGTAATGCGTCGATGGCCCCTCTAGCAGTGAAGGGGTCAACAGAGGTATGTGTGTCCCAATGTATCTGTGGGGCTTCATTTCCTGAACAAAAGGGGTATCCACAGGGGGGGGGGGATATAGAGACAGTCCCCTATTCAATGCACAACAAGTGGGAAACCACACTTATTGCTATCAAATATAGCTAAATACCCTAAGGAATGACACTATGGTATGTGGTAGTTGTAATAAGCATATAGTATAGTCCAGAGGTGCGCAAACTGGGGGGGCGTGCGGGGGTTACAGGGATCCCGCGCTCTCCCCCAAAATATTTAAATGAAATGCCAGGGGGCCTCTGTAACCAACTTACCGTGGCTTCCAGCGACGCGTCGTCATGGTAACCCGGCGGGTCACGTGATGCAGCGGGGCCACGTGACGTCACATGACCCCCGCAGCGTCATTTGACGCCGGAGCCGAGCAGGGGAGGAGAGCAGGCAGAGGGGCGCAGGGGGGAAAGACCGCGCACCCCTGGTGTAGTCAGTGGCTAAAGGGAATGTAGTCATAATTGCGCGGTCTCATGAGTGAATTAAAATAAAACTTTAATCAGTATGCTCTCAAAAAAACAAAACACTGGAAGTTAACAGTGGTCATGATGACAATGTAGAAAAGGAGTGATACAGGCGCACGGACTTAAAGAAAACGTTATTTTAAAGAATACTGAAATTTAATGTGCCAAACGAAACCAACGCTTCGGCTGTACATCACAGCCGGGGTCATGGTTGGCTGTGTTTGGCACATTAAATTCACTATTCTTTAAGTCCGTGTGCCTGTATTACTCCTTTTGTACGTTGTTTTCTTTGGAACTTCGATAAGTATTTTATACTAGTTTACAGTGTGCCTGCATTTCTCTCTGCAGTGGTCATGACAATGTACACATAATACATACTGTACACAATAAATCAGATCTAGGGGAAACAAAACAAAGAGTGTAGTCCGTCCAAAGGGACAGCTGCCTCACATGCACTGAGTGCGCAGGGAGAGCCGGCATGACCGCCACACTACATCTGCTAAAGGCCTCTCCTCCGCAGAGCTAGTAAAGGCCTCTCCTCCGCAGAGCTAGTAAAGGCCTCTCCTCCGCAGAGCTAGTAAAGGCCTCTCCTCCGCAGAGCTAGTAAAGGCCTCTCCTCCGCAGAGCTAGTAAAGGCCTCTCCTCCGCAGAGCTAGTAAAGGCCTCTCCTCCGCAGAGCTATTAAACCTCTCCTCCCAGGCTAGTAAAGGCCTCTCCTCCGCCGAGCTAGTAAAGGCCTCTCCTCCGCAGAGCTAGTAAAGGCCTCTCCTCCGCAGAGCTAGTAAAGGCCCTACCTCCGCATTCTAGTTAAAGGCCCTCCCTCCGCAGAGCTAGTAAGGCCCTCCTCCGCAGAGCTGTAAAGGCCTCTCCTCCGCAGAGCTAGTAAGGCCTCTCCTCCGCAGAGCTAGTAAAGGCCTCTCCTCCGCAGAGCTAGTAAAGATCAAACGGGTCTCACAAAAATGGTTGTGTAGAGCAGGGGGGCGCAAACTTTTTTCCCTGCGCCCACTGCTGGCGGTCCCCTCACTCTCGCGCCCCCCCCTAACCCCAACTTACCCGCGCTCCGGCATAATGACGTCACGTTGCCATAGCAACGTGACGTCACATGACCTCGGAGCGTCATTTTGACGCCGCGTTGCATTGGCGACGCAGGGAGGAAGCCGCCGGAGCCATGGTAAGTTAGGTTTACAGAGGCCCTGCAGCTCCCCCGGCACTTAATTTAAGTGCCTTCGGGAAGCGCGCGGGGCCTCTGTAAACCCCGCGCCCCCCGTTGGCAGTCCCGCGCCCCCCCTGGGGGTCGCGCCCCACAGTTTGCGCACCGCTGGTGTAGAGTACAAAGTATCTACAGGCATACCCCGCATTAACGTACGCAATGTGTACTGAAAGAAATATTAATGTATCGGCAGTGGATCGCTATAGATCATAGTTATTAGCTGTGACATCTGGCTGACTATTCCTTTAGTATAGAAGTAGGCAGCCTGTGTGCCTAGGGGTCCTCCCCCCCTCACGATAGTTATCTATATAGACCAAATAAGAACACACTTATCTTCCCATCCAAGGGATGTTTAAACCATCAGGAAGGAGTAAATAAAACCCAATAGAGGTCACTGGCTGAGCAATACTGGCAATGTGTTGCATCTCTCAGATATGTGTCCCCTCTCTCAAGACTAAAAGTTGTGTTTGCCAAAGGCGTAGATATCATGTTTGCCAAGTCATACGAATGCAACGATGAGGGTAGCCTTATTCTAGGGGTTAGAGGGAGAGAGTTATAGCCTATCCAGCGGTGCGCAAACTGGGGGACGCAAGACTGTCGGCGGGGGGGCGCGGGGTTTACAGAGGCCCCGCGCGCTTCCCGAAGGCACTTAAATTAAGTGCTGGGGAAGCTGCAGGGCCTCTGTAAACCTTTACTTACCTAGGCTCCGGCAGCTTCCTTCCTGCGTCGCCATGGCAACGCGGCGTCAAAATGCCGCCGCGAGGTCATGTGACGTCACGTTGCTATGGCAACGTGACGTCATGACGCCGGAGCGCAGGTAAGAGGGGGCTAGGGGGGGCGCGGGAGTGAGGGGACCGCCAGCAGGGGGGCGCAGGGAAAAAAGTTTGCGCCCCCCTTGCCTATACTCTCAGAATCATTTGAGTAAATTCATTCTCTCTCCCAGCTATAAATGGCACAGAAGATTGAGGAGTGGGAGATCGGACACACTCACAAAAGGTTAGCCTGTCCTGGTCACACAGCAGGGTTCGGAGCATAAAAACCATGCATTTGGCTATCAAAACTAGAATTCAGCAGAGGGGTGCTATACAAAATAACACAGGAATTCTCACATTTCAATCTTGCGACCTCTTGAAGGGTCGAATAGGTGGGAACATATTTAGGCTTCTTGTTTTTATACCTTATTTTATTAAACTGTCTGTATTTATATATTGTATGTCTTTGTTACATTCTTTTTCTGTAAACAAGTACTGAACCACTTTTTGCATATTAAATCTAAAATGTAAGTATTGTCTTTGGGCTCTAATGGAACCTAGTACCTTTCTGAAGAGATGTACCGCACTTTCGGACTAATTTAGCTACATTTGGGTTTTTGTATTAATTACTGCACATCTTTTTCCAGTAAACAGGAGACCAAGAACTCCGGAGAGTAAGACCTTCAATAATACTTGGTGGTGGCAGCAGCGTATTGAGGTGTAGTGTGAGAGTTCAGGGTTGTTATTGATTATTGTTAGGGCCTTGCGGGGAGGGGAGTTAGCTGGATAGCTGGAGCTTGTACACCTTGTACATACACAAAAGTCCCGTGCACACAGGTGTGGTGTTCGTGACAATTATATATATAATTATTATTGTTTTGTTTACATACACACACACACACACACCCCACCCACCAACGCCCTCAAACTTGTCAAGAAGGATTCAGAGAAACCATAGGTTGGAGAATTCAGACCATAAATCTCTGGAAATTCCTGCAGAAATCTGCCCACATACTAGGAGAAAACCAGGTTTGCAACAATATCAACAGAAGATAATGCTGCTTCAATATATATATATATATATATATATATATATAAAATTCAGGGACCATTTAACACCTCAAGTCATAAATCGCATACAGCACGGGGGGAGGGATAGGTTTCAGTCACAGATAACATTCCCGGATGCACTGTTTTAAAGTAAAAAATTTCTTGCTTTATCCATTGTAACATCGCCGGAAGAAGAGATCAGTGTCTCTCGAAAACACGCACAACTAAAAGCATTTTGTTAGCCACAGAACGGTATCGAATAGGGGAAATGTATCTAGATCCTGTAATTTGCTCCAAAACATGAAGCAAAAAATGTAGTCTGCAATTTGCACAGTGACAGACATATTATTAATATTCTTACCTTTAGCTCTGGTCTCTCGGGAGCAGAGGGTAACTGCACCTAACCCTGGAGTATTTATCTGATGCAGAGAGGAAAACTGCACCACCTCATTATAAACAATACTCAGCGAGTCTGTCTCTCTCCTCACTTCTATCACCTCTCCTCCAAACGGCAAGTGGGGCAAAGCGCCTTGATACATTGCAACAGTTAAAAATGAAACAATTTGCCCTGGTTTTTGCTCCCGTTGTGACACGATGCAGATCCGCCCCCCTGTATCATGACACACTGCAACCATGCATTATCATAACTCTGTGCCCAGGACATACTTGAAAACGAGAGGTAACTCTCACTGTATTACATCCTGGTAAAAAAATAAAAATATATGTTTCTCATTACCAAAAACTTGGGATGCCCCTCAACGGGGTCTAAACAGGTAGCCGGGAATAAGGCAGGGTGCCAAGACAAGCAACATCAGATTTGATTGCTTCCTGGTAAAACATTTGATAAACACTGCACCTATTCTGCTCTCCTTCACTGGAAGATCTTTTGAATCAATTCCCATGAGTTTCTGGGACTTCGAATGTGTTTTTTTGGGGGTATCACAAATTCACCCGGTGTCCGTCTAACAGCTGTAAGGAATTTCTTCACCGTTACACGAGGTGCAGTTGGAAAATGCAAGTAAAAAAAAAAGTCACACTGATAAACAGAACTCTTGCAGGTTGTGTCTCAACCCGTCTGCTTCCGACACAAGGTATAATATAAAGCCTGTTCTTTACCTGCACTGGAGACCCTGAAGTCTTCTGTTCAACAACGCTGGTGAGAGGTGGAGCAGGTTCAGGGCTGATACTGAATCCGGCAGTTAACCATTAGCTTCTCTCTCGGCGATCGGCACCTCCCTGAGATATTAAAAGAGGAAAGCAGGAAGCTGCAGCGAAATTGCGCATAAAACCGCGCAGAACTAGTATTTCCTGCTCCTGTGATCATTTTCACTACGAGCTAACATGCAAATCAAAGAATAAATCGGAGAGTTCAGCCCTCAATGTGCTGGAGAAAAGCAATGCACCCCTCAGCAAAGAAGCAATTACCCCCATGCCAGCTAGTTACTGAGAACATTCAGACGTTACCCTTTCACTTTCCTTTTAATGTCAGGACGTCAGCTGGAGTTATTGGTCCTGAAGACATAGCCAGGGCTAGAATGGCTTACTATTACTTAAAAAATGTTTTTATTATTTACAAAATTAAACTAAAATTAAATACACCTCTTATTTGTATACAGTATGTGTACAGAAGTGTATTTACATTTAATAACTTTTTCATATAATAACTATTTCTTTAGCGCTTTTCTCACAATTAACATATAGCGCGCGGTACGCAGTGCACAAGACTTTTTACAGACACAGTCCCTGCCACGTAGAGCTTACAATCTATGTTTTTGGTGCCTGAGGCACAGGGAGATAAAGTGACTTGCCCAAGGTCACAAGGAGCTGGCACTGGGAATTGAACCAGGGTCCGCTAATTCAAACGGTGTCTTTCTTTTTTTACAGTCAGTGTCTTTACTCACTGAGACACTCGTGTGTGGATCTGTGCAAGCGTATATATGCTTGTGTGTGCACAATTGTCCAAATATATGCGCGCCTGTGTATCAGTGAGTGATGCAATTATTACGCGTGACTGCGTCTGAGTGTTTGTGCACTTTTCTGCGTTTTCACGTTGTACGTGTAAAACAATTCTGTGAATTTTTCGGCGTTTATGTTTCAAATATTTAAACCCGGTTAAAAATGAAGTAAAAATAAATCGTGTTTTCCCCCATAAATACATATTTTACAACAGTACGGTACATGCTGATATTTGTAAAAACCTCTTCACAAAATCCAGAGGGAGCACACTCAAACCCCCCAAAAAGGGGAAATAATATAGTGCACTCTGATATAACAAGTCAGCTGATGAGTGGAACCTTTGCTCATGTGGATGTTCTACTTACAGTATGTATCAATAAACCTCTCTGCAAACTGTGGTTGGGGTGTCTCTTCATATGTGATGTTGTATGTTTTCCCTCAGGGTGAAAGGATAAGAGCAAACAGTGCAGATTAGATGTATCAACAGCATGTAAAAAAGCAAGAACACAGTACAGGCAGTCCTCGTTTTACAACGAATGGCTTATCCAACGCTATGCAATGCATACCTATGTTCATTTTTACAACGCCAAAACGGCTTATCCAACGCTCATACGACGCTTTGCAAAGTTGTTTATATATATATACACTAGCTGAGAGACCCGGCGTTGCCCGGGATGTAATGTTCCCGCTCCTCTCTCTCTCTCCTCTCTCCTCCCCCCTCTCTCTGTTTGTCCCCCATTCACATCAATCCAGTCCCCCCCCCCGTCCGATGGACATCGCGGGGTGCGCATCCGGGACAAGCGGCAGGCAGTGTGTGTGCGTCAGTCATTGTGTGTGCGTGCGCGCGTCAGTGAGTGTGACGCAGAAACACAAACACACACACAGACTGACGCACACACACACAGTCAGTGTGTGCGTGTGTGTGCCTCAGTCAGTGTGTGCGTGCGTGCGTCAGTCAGTCAGTGTGTGTGTGCGTGCGTAAGTCACTGTGTGTGTGTGGGGGGGGGACGGGTGTGCGCGCGCGCACGTCAGTCAGTGTGTGTGTCAGTCAGTGTGTGTGTGTGTGTCAGTCAGTGTGTGTCAGTGTGTGTGTCAGTCAGTGTGTGTGTGTGTCAGTCAGTGTGTGTGTGTGTGTCAGTCAGTGTGTGTGTGTGTGAGTGCGTGTGCGCGTCAGTCAGTGTGTGTGTGTCAGTCAGTGTGTGTGTCAGTCAGTGTGTGTGTGTGTGTGTGTGCGTGCGCGTCAGTTAGTCTGTGTGTGTGTTTGTCAGTCAGTGTGTGTGCGTCAGTCAGTGTGTGTGTGTGTGTCAGTCACTGTGTGTGTGTGTCAGTGAGTGTGTATGTCAGTCAGTCAGTCAGTCAGTGTGTGTGTGTGTGTGTGTGTGTGTGTGCGTGTGGCTGTCAGGGGTTGTGTGCGTGTGGCTGTCAGGGGTTGTGTGCGTGCGGCTGTCAGGGGTTGTGTGCGTGCGTCAGTACGTGTGTGTGTGTGCGTCAGTCAGTGTGTGTGTGCGTGCGTCAGTGAGTGTGTGCATGCGTCAGTCAGTGTGTGTGTGTGTGTGTGCGTGCGTCAGTCAGTGTGTGTGTGTGTGTGTGTGTGCGTCAGTCAGTGTGTGTGTGTGTGCGTGCGTCAGTCAGTGTGTGTGTGCGTGCGTCAGTCAGTGTGTGTGTGTGCATGCGCCAGTCAGGTTTTGTGTGCGTGAGTCAGGGTGTGTGTGCGTGCGTCAGTGAGTGTGTGCGTGCGTCAGTCAGTGTGTGCGTGCGTCAGTCAGTGTGTGTGTGTGCGTGCGTCAGTCAGTGTATGTGTCTGCGTGCGCCTGTCAGGGTTTGTGTGCGTGCGTCAGTCAAAGGGCAGACGCGGGGGGGGGGGTGAAGGGCAGGCGTGGGGGGGGGGGGAAGGGCAGGCGGGGGGGGTGAAGGGCACAGGGGTGGTTTTGCTGTGCCGTGGTGTTCTGTCCTTGTGTATTTGTTTTACCCCCCGGTTCCGTTATTCTTGTTGTTGTTAATGGGCAGGGGTGGGTCGGTGGGTGAAGCTGGCAGGGTGTGGGGGGTGAAGGTCAGGGGTAGGGGGTAGTGAAAGGGCAGGGGTAGGGGGGTGAAGGCCGGGGTGGGTGTGAAGTGCCAGGGGTGCGGGTGAAGGGCGGGGTAAGGGGCGGGGGTGAAGGGCAGGGGTGAAGGGCAGTGGTGGGGGGGGGTGAAGGCAGGGGTGGGGGGTGAAGGGCAGGGGTAAAGGGCAGGGGTGGGTGAAGGGCAGGGGTGGGGGGTGAAGGGAAGGGGTGAAGGGCAGGGGTAGGGGGGGGGTGAAGGGCAGGGGTGGTGTGAAGGGCAGGGGTAGGGGGGGGGGTGAAGGGCAGGGGTAGGGGGTGAAGGGGCGGGGTAAGGGCAGGGGTGGGTGAGGGGCAAGGGGGGGGGGTGAAGGGCATGGGTAGGGGTGAAGGGCAGGGGTGGGGGGTGAAGGGCAGGGGTAGGGGGGAAGGGCAGGGGTAGGGTGGGGTTGAGGGCAGGGGGGTGAAGGGCAGGGGTAGGGGGTGAAGGCAGGGCGGGTGAAGGCAGGGGGGATGAAGGGCAGGGGCTGAAAGGCGGGCAGGAGGTAAAGGCAGGGGCAGGGGTAAAGGCAGGGGGGAGGGGAGGGATGGGGAGGAGTGGGGGGAGTGGGATGGCCGGAGGTAGGGGAGGGGCAGGTGGTGGGAGGGGAGGGGTGGAAGGCAGGAGGGTTGTGAAGGCATTGAGTGGGTTTTGACAAGGCAGGGGGGAGTGTGCAGGGCAGGGGTGCGGGGGTGAAGGGCAGGGGTGGGGGGTGCAAGGGCAGGGGGGTTAAGGGCGCAAGGGGCCAGGGTGAAGGGCAGGGGGGGTTGAAAGGGCAGTGGGTATGGGGGGGTGAAGGGCAGGGGGGTGAAGGGCAGGGGTAGAGGGGTGAGGCAAGGGTAGGGGGGGTGAAGGGCAAGGGTAAAGTGAGGTGAAAGTGAGGCACAATTGTTGGCAGGATGTAAAATGTCCACACACACACCACATCCGAGGAGGCTGCTTGCCCCCCCCCCCCCAGCGGCCGGGGATGTTAAGGTACGCCGGGGAGTTAAGGTAGCGCCGGGGAGTTAAGGGAGCGGGGAGGAAAGGGAGAGTTTGGCGGCTGGGTAGGAGGGCCGTCCGCGCATTACCCTCGTGTTTCAGGGAGCCGATTTAGAGCGAGGGGGGGGAACCTGCAGTTGGCGGCAGGGGCAGGAGGGGCCGCGCTTCCTCTCGTACCGGAGAGCAGACGGCAGGCAGGGCGGCGCACGTGAGGGGGGGACAGAGGGTTTGTGTGTTGTGTGACCTTTGGCCCGTCACTCCGCTCAGGCAATGAGAGGGTGTGCGGGGGGGCGGCGGGCCAAGGGGAGCAATATCATTTGGCCTGGCCCAAGGTGGATTGCCGCTGGGACAAGGGAGGGACCAGGGGAGACTACATACAAGACAGACAGGCAACGAAACATAGGACACTTTGAGAAATATATAGTAGATATATATATAGTAGATATATATATATATATCTATATATATATATTATATATTACAGTATATACTTATTAATCTTATGTGTGCTGCATATCTTATTGCCACGCGTAAAATATTTGGGTGTATTTTAGTGTTAAAAATGCCTTCAGGAAACGGAACCTTTCATTTAAACGAGTTTACTATGGGAACCGTGTTTCGCTTACGACGTTTCGCTAGGCAACGCATTTGAGAGTACCATTGTGTCGGATAACCGAGGACTGCCTGTGTACTCATATTTTAAACATGAATCAAGTGCACATAGAAATAGATGAGGAAGATTGAAGATGTGCGCGGGAGAATGTCCTTAGGTCTGTATCCTTGTATTACCCGCTTTATTGATACTTCCGCACTGCAAGTAGAAATCTACAGAGCCAAGTTTCAACGCATACGAGCCCGACTGTATATCAGAGGCACTATTAAATTATTTTCTCTTTGTTTGGGGTTGTATCGCGCTCCTCTGGATTTTGGAGTTATACATGGCAGGGGGAATCGGGAACAAGTCCCAACCCGAGGTTTTTGAGGGCAATTTACCAATCTTACATTACACTTAATATACACAAGTCACGAATATGATTTTCACCAGCATTTTTATCGCATCTTACTCATTCTGGTTGTGAGATTGCCGGTATCAAGTACTTACTTTTTGGTGTCATTTTTTGATTTATATAACCCAACATAGTTCATGGCCATGCAAACAATTATATTCAGATTTTACTATACAAGTGGCGACGTGAGACAATCAAGCGCCATATCTTTGGCTCGATTTGGCGCCTCCGCCGTTCATCTGTTCGATGTGTTTTACAAGGAACCGCTTCAAGAGCGTACCAATAAACACCCTAACAAAAGGCTGGCTGGGTATAACATCTAAACAGTAGACGTCTATAGAGATTAAAGGGTAGTATAGAAAGAGTTTATAAATAACGGGACCGCAGAGAATAGGGAGATGAGGGAAAGTTTATGTTCATACCAAGTAGTATGTACCTCCCTCACACTCCGCGAAGTGATTATGGGGAAGAGATTAATGTGTTTGTGTGTCTAGAGAGTGTATTTTTTTTCACAACTACCAAACTGCTGGCGTCCATCTTTTAAACATCCTGAAAAACATGCCATGCCCGCAAGAACCATCGTTTTAGACAAAAGCAGCCCTGAGATATGCTTTATTACCCACGCAAGACCCCTTATCAGCCGGGAGGGAGGTTACACAGACATGGAATATTTTCCAGGATTTTCACAATCACAACCATTACCCCATCCAGAGCTTCAGCACTCGACATTTTTTGCATCTGGTCCTGTTTTTGTTCCAGGACAATTATGCCAAACAGTGCATTTGGGAGGGCTGATGCAGGATACGGAATTTCAGCAGGGCCCTCCCCCCCCGCTCTACCCCCCGCCGCTTTTCTGGCGATCCGCTGATACGGCGGTACCGAGAAAGGGGGCCACCAGGTCTTGTGCATGCGCAGAACGGGGAGTCCGAGGTCACTCATGCTCGTGTACGGTCGTTTGCCGAGATGCGTCATGCGCTAACGGAGGTTGCGCATGTGCAGAAGGGGGGGGGGGGGGAAAATGCCCCGGTTTTTTGGTGCATGGGGGCACACGCCGCAAATCACCGGTTCTGCTTTCCGTCGGGCCCCGAGAACAGAACACCGCCGATGCCCTGGTGACTCCCTCCTGTCATTGGTTCCAATCACTCGTGTCTAGCTCTCGCTACGCCAAGGTGTCTAGCCTGACATGATCCCATAGAAATGGTATGGGTCTTCTCCTTTTGTAACGCTGTCGGCGCTTAAAGATATGGGGGAAAGAGTTTTGTTTCCTTCCCACGAGTAGTTAGGGGTCACCTGATGCTGTACTTAGTCGTACTCCTGGAAGAGTTAGGTCTTTTTGTTTCTGTTTTTTGGTGTTATGAGAAGGGTACCAGATTTAGCAAATAAAAACCGGGACACTATAAACAAATGTATCACCAACTGCAACCCGTTCCCTTCTCCTTTATGTCTCTACCCCCTCTGTCCCCCCTTCTCTCACACACACACACCCAACCTGAGGGGCGCAGGGGGGGTGAAGGGCAGGGGTAGGGGGGGGGTGAAGGGCAGGGGGTGGGGGGGGTGAAGGGCAGGGGTAGGGGGTGAGGGGGGGTATGGGGGGGGTAGGGGTGAATGGGCCCAGGGGGTTAGGGGATGTGAAGGCGAGGTAGAGGGTGGGTGAAGGCAGGGGTAGGGGGATGAAGGGCAGGGTAGTGGGGTTGTGAAGGGCCGGGGTAGGGTGAGGGGGGTGTAAGGGCAGGGGTGAAGGGCAAGTGGTGGGGGGGGGGGAGGTGAAGGGCGTGGTGGGGGGTGAAGGGCATGGGGTAAGGGGCAGGGTGGGTGAAGGGCAGGGTGGGGGGTAAGGGAGGGGTTGGGAAGGAGGGGTAGGGGTGGGTAAGGGCAGGTGGTGAAGGGCAGGGTAGGGGGGGGTGTGAAGGGCAAGGGGTAGGGGGTGAGGGGAAGGGGCAGGGTAAAGGGCAGGGGTGGGTGAGGAAGGGGTGGGGGGGGGTGAAGGGCAGGGGTAGGGGGTGAAGGGCAGGGGTGGGGGGTGAAGGGAGGGGTAGGGTGGGGAGGGAGGGTGGGGTTGAGGGCAGGGGGGTGAAGGGCAGTGGTAGGGGGGTGAAGGGCAGGGGGGGGTGAAGGGCAGGGGGGGATGAAGGGCAGGGGCTGAAAGGCAGGGGCAGGAGGTAAAGGGCAGGGGCAGGGGTAAAGGCAGGGGGGAGGGGTGAAGGGCAGGGGTGGAAGGGCCAGGGGGGGAGGGGCGGGCAGGGGAGGGGGCAGGGGGAGGGGTGATTGAAGGCAGGGGGGGGTGAAGGGCAGGGCAGGGGGGGGTGTGTGAAGGGCAGGGGGGTGAAGGGCAGGGAGCGGGTGAAGGGCAGGGGTGGGGGGTGGGTGAAGGGCAGGGGGGTTGAAGGGGCAGGGGCAGGGGTAAGGGCCAGGGGGGGTTGAAGGGCAGGGGTAGGGGGGGTGAAGGGCAGGGGGGGTGAAGGGCAGGGGTAGTAGAGGGGTGAGGCAAGGGTTTTAGGGGGGGGTGGGGAAGGGCAAGGGTAGGGGTGAAAGTGAGGCACAAATTGTTGGCAGGAGTAAAATGTCCACACACACACACACATCCGAGGAGGCTGCTTGCCCCCCCCCCCCCCAGCGGCCGGGGAGTTAAGGTAGCGCCGGGGAGTTAAGGTAGCGCCGGGGAGTTAAGGGAGCGGCGGGGAGGAAAGGGAGCGTTGGCGGCTGGGGTAGGAGGGCCGTGCCGCGCTTACCCTCCGTGTTTCCGGGAGCCGATTTAGAGCGAGGGGGGAGGAACCTGCAGTTGGCGGCAGGGGCAGGAGGGCCGCGCTTCCCCTCCGTCCGGGAGCCGGTGCAGGGCGGCGCACGTGATGGGGGGGACAGAGGGTGTGTGTGTGTGTGACCTTTGGCCCGTCACTCCGCCTCAGGCCAATGAGAGGTGTGCGGGGGCGGGCGGGCCAAGGGAGCAATCTCATTGGCCTGGCCCAAGGTGATTGCCGCTAGGGACACAGGGAGGGACACAGGGAGACATACATACAGACAGACAGGCAACGACACATAGGACACTTTGAGAAATATATAGTAGATATATATATAGTAGATATATATATATATATATATATATATATATATATATATTACAGTATATACATTACTATATAATTTATGTGTGTGCTGCATATCTTATTGCCCGCGTAAAATATTTGGTGTATTTTAGTGTTAAAAATGCCTTCAGGAACGGAACCTTTCATTTAAACAGAGTTCCTATGGGAAAACGTGTTTCGCTTTACGACGTTTCGCTAGGCAACGCCATTTTGAGTAACACATTGTGTCGGATAACCGAGGACTGCCTGTGTACTCATATTTTAAACATGAATCAAGTGCACATAGAAATAGATGAGGAAGATTGAAGATGGCGCTGGAGAAATGTCCTTAGGGTCTGTATCCTTGTATTACCCGCTTTATTGATACTTCCGCACTGCAAGTAGAACATCTACATGAGCCAAGTTTCAACGCATCAGCCGACTTGTTATATCAGAGTGCACTATATTATTTTCTCTTTTTTGGGGTTTGATCGCGCTCCCTCTGGATTTTGTGGAGTTATACATGGAGGGGGAATTCGGGAAACAAGTCCCAACCGGAGGTTTTTGAGCAATTTCACCCAATCTTACATTCACTTTAATATCACCAAGTCACTTAATCATTGATTTTCACAGATTTTTATTGCATCACTTATCACTATATGGTGTGAGATTGCCGTTCAATATTACTTTTTGGTGTCAGTTTTGATTTATATAAACCCAACATAGTTCATGGCCCATGCAAACAATTATATTCAGATTTGTACTAATACAAGATGGCGACGTGAGACAATCATAGCGCCATATTACTTTGCTCGATTTGGCGACCTCCGCCGTTCATCTGTTCTGTGTTTTACAGGAACCGCTTCAAGAGCGTACCAACACCCTAGACAAAAGGCTGGGTATAACATACTAAACAGTAACAGTCTAGTATAGAGTAAAGGTAGTAATAGAAAGAGTTTATAATAACAGGGACCCAGAGAATAGGGAGATGAGGGAAAGTTTATGTTCATACCAAGTAGTGTACCTCCTCAAGACTCCGGCGAAGGATGAGGGGGAAGAGATTATGTGTTTGGTGTGTAAATAAAGTGTATTTTTGTTCAAAACTACAAAACTGCTGGCGTCCATCTTTTAACATCTGGAAAAACATGCCCAGCCCGCAAGAACCATCGTTTTAGACAAAGATATGCACCCTGAGATGCTTTATTACCCACGTTCTAGACTCCCTTATCAGCCGGGCAGGGAGGGTTACACAGACATGAAATATTTCCAGGATTTCACCATTACCCAGGCTTCAGCCTAACATTTTTGCATTGGTCCTGTTTTTGTTCCAGGACAATTATGCCAAACAGTGCATTTGGGGGGCTGATGCAGGGAGTAGGAATTTCAGCAGGGCCCCCCCCCACGTCCGGCGATCAGCCTGATAAGGCGGGGAGGGCGGGGGGTTTGGTACCGAGAAAGGGGCCACCATGTCTGTGCATGCGCAGAACGGGGAAGTCCGAGGTCACGCATGCGCGTGTACGGGCGTTTGCCGAGAGTGCGCATGCGCAGAACGGAGGTTGCGCATGTGCAGAAGGGGGGGGGGGGGGAAAATGCCCCGGTTTGTGCATGGGCACACGCCGAAAATCACCGGTTCTGCTTTCCGGCGGGCCCCGAGAACAGAACCCGCCGTATGCCCGGGGCCCTCCTGTATTGGTCACACACACTACCCAAGTCGCCTGACATGAATCCCATAGAAATGGTATGGGCTTCTGTTAAACGCTGGGTAAAGTGGGGAAAGAGTTTAGTTCTCCCACGATTAGTTAGGGACTATGCTGTATTAGTCAGTACTCCTGGAAGGAGTTAGGTCTTTTGTTTCTGTTTTGTGTTATGAGAAGGGTGACCAGATTTACAAAAGTAAAAACCGGGACACATATAAAACAAATGATATCACCAACTGCACCCCTTCTCCTTTATGTCTCTCTACCCCGCTCTGTCCCCCCTTCTCTCACACACACACACCCACCTTTCTCTCTACCTCCCCCCATATCCCTCTATTCTCGTTCTCCCCACCCCTACATTCTCATTCCACCCTTCCCT
>WSYH01002269.1:0-60951 GCA_036426205.1 Ascaphus truei | reverse complement strand
CTCTCCCCCATTCTCTGTCTCTCCTCCATTTTCTGTCTCTATCCCCCACCCCATTGTGTCTCTCTCTATCCCCCATTCTTTGTCTGTCTCTCTCTCCCCCCATTGTCACTCTCTCCCCCATTCTCAGTCTCTCTCTCTCCCCCCCATTCTCTGTCTCTCTCTCCCCTCCCCCATTCTCTGTGTCTCTCCTCCATTTTTTGTCTCTCCCCCGCCCCCATTCTCTGTCTCTCTCTCCCCTCCATTCTGTCTCTCCCCATTCTGTGAAACCCCCCATTCTCTCTCTCCTCCCCCCATTCTGTCTCCCCTCCCTTCCCTCCATTTTCTCTCTCCCCCCCCCCCATATTCTCGGCTCTCTCCCCCCTCCCCCCATTCTCGTGGGGGACCCCAGGCGCGCAGAGCAAGGGGAGAGGCAGAGAGAGAGACACACAGCAAGGCACAGCATGGGGAGGGGAAAGACCACAGAGAGAGGCACATCACGGCACAAGGGGAAGCATGGGGAGAGACACGAGGCACCAGCTATGGGGGGAGCAGAGAAGGCACAGGCACAGCATGGGGGAGACCGTATGGGGAGAGGGGCACACGATGGGGGCGGGGGGGAAGAGAGTAGATCCAAAGAATGAGGGGAGAGAGACAGATGGGGGGGGGGTGGGAGAAACAGAGAAATCGGGGGGTGAGAAGCAAACTGGAGGAGAGACAGAGAACGGGGGGAGAGAGAGAACAGATGGCCGGAGAGAGCCGAACAACCCGAATGGGTGGGGGAGAGAGCGAGAGGAGACAGATTAATGAGGGGATATCGGGAATGGTGGGGGGGGAGCAATGTAGGGTAGAGAGATCAGAGAATGAGAGGGAACAGAGAGCCGAGAATGGCAGGGGGGAGAGACCGAGAATAATGGGGGGGAGGGAGAATAGAACAAATGAGGGAAGGGAGGGAGACATCAATGGGGTAGGAGGAAGAGAAGAATGGGGGTTTCATCGAAATTGGGAGAGACAGAATGATGGGAGAGAGACGACAGAGAATGGGGCGGGGGACGAGACCAAAAAAACGGTAGGAATGCACAACACAGAGAATGGGAGGAGGGGAGAAGGACACAGAGAACTGGCGGGGGGAGAGCGGGAGAAAGACACTGATAATGGGGGAGAGAAGTGAACCTGGTGGAGAGAGAGACTACAGACAAAGAAGGGGGATATAGAGATACACAATGGGGTGGGTGGATAGAACAAGAAAAATGGAGGAGAGACGATAATGGGGGAGAGGAGAGGGAGGGGAGAGAATGCTGGGGGCAAGAGAGCGAGAGAAGTGGGGGAAGACACAGAGAATGGGGGGAGAGAGACACAGCATGGAGGGGAAGGGAGTCAGACAGATAGGGGGCCTAGACGACTGGGGGCGGACGGGAGAGAACTGAACAAAGAACTTGGGGGAGAAGCACAGAAGAACTTGAGGGGGGCGGAGAGAGGACAGAATGGGGAGCACAGCAGAATGTGGGGAGAAATGGGGGGACATTGGCGACAGCAATGCGTAGGAGAAGAACGAATTGAAGGGAGAGAAACAAACAGAGAATGAGGGGGAGAGAAACAGACACAAATGTAGGAGAGCCACAGAACGGCGGAGGAGGACGAGATAGACAAAGACAATTGGTAGAGAGAGTCAGAGAATGGAGGAGGAAGAGAACGAGAATGGAGGGGAGAGACAGAACAGCATGGGGCAGAGAAGACCAGCGAGAATTGTGGGGGGGGGAGGAGCCAAGAACAAAGAATGGGGGGGAGAGAGGCAGAAACACACACACAAACAAATCAATGAGAAGAGTCGAGTAGTAGAATGGGGAAACCAATAAAAAATAAAAAACTCGATAGATAATTATGGGAGAGAGAGCGAGAGATATGTGGGGGGGGAGAGAGAATTTTTGGGGGAGGGGAGAGAGCCATAGGTGTGCAAGGGTGGTTGGCGCGACGAGTCCAGCGCGAGCAAGACGAATAGAGTGTTCGGTGGGGGGAGGGTCGGATGATACATAGCAACATTGGGGGCAAAGATATAGAGAGACAATGGGGGTAGAGATGAGAAGATCGAGGAATAAAAGACCTAGTGCATGGGGGAGAGAGGACAGAAAGGGAATGGGTGTAATGAATGTGGTGGTCTTTGTAGCACAACGACACTCAGTCAAACACAGCCAACGAAGAATCTCAATGAGACGTGACCCATCTCGGTAGCGGGCAACGCCGCTCTAAGAAGGAGAAGAGGTGGGTGTGTGTGTGTGTGAGAGAAGGCTGGGACAGAGCAGTGGTAGAGAGACATAAAGGAGAAGGGGTGGCAAGATTTCGACGGGATATCAATTTGTTCTTTCACTAGGTTGCACCCGGGTTTTTACTGTTTGTAAATCTGGTCACGGCACCTTCCAATCACAAAACGAGAAACAAAAGAATTCCCTAACTCCCTTCCAGGAGGTGACCATAGACTAAATACAGCATTAGCCCCCTAACTAATCGTGGGAGCACTAACCTCTTCTTTCCCCACTTAACCCATCGTTTTTAACAAACCATACCATTTCTAATGGGTTCACGTCACTCAGTCGACTTGGGTAGTGTGTGGTGACCAATACAGCGAGGACGCTCTCCGGCATTCCCCCCGGCGGGTCTTACACTGTTCTTCGGGGCCCGCCGGAAAAGGCGTACCGCCTGCGATTATTCGCGTGTGCGCAATGACACATACCCGGCAATATCCCCTGTCCCTAGTCGACCCACCCCCGTTCCCTGTCCCGCGCCCCCTCCCCCACCCAACCCCCTTCCATTCACACACCCGTTCTGCAGTCGACTCCTGTTTCTTCTGCCTGGCTCCCCTCTCGTCGTGGCAAAGCGCCCGTACAAACACGCGGCATGCTTAGATCGTATCAAGCGACACTAAAATTCTCCCTTTCGATCCCGCATGGCACGAGAGCATTCGTCAGCTGGCACCTTGTCCTCCTCCGACTAACCGTCAACCTAAACCCCGCCGTATGCAGCGGAATCGCCGAGAATGACTGGGCGAGGGGAGGAGGTAAGGGCGGGAGAGGGAACCCACTGCGTTAAATTCCTCTATCTTCACTGTCACTCACAAATATAAGACCCTCCCAATGAAACTGTTTGGCATAAATTAGTCTTGAACAAACAGAACCAGAATGCAAAAAATGGTTAGAACTGACAGAAGCCTGGTCCTTACTAGGTTGGAATCCTGGAAAAATATTTCCATGGTCTGTGGGTAAGCCCTATTTCTCCGATCGTCGCTGTCCACCTTCTGTCGTTTATCCCCCCCCCCCCCCCCCCATTGTGTCAGTGTCCCCCATTCTGGATCATACCTGCATGGGTGGGGAAGCCATCTTGAGCCCTGGCAGCAGACACCGGAAGTACTCACTAACACTTCCGGGTCCCACTGCTGGGCTCCGCAGTTCAGACCCGGCCCCTGCTCTCCTCCATGCATTGTCTGCTCTCTGCTGCCCCCCCTGCTCTGATGGTCAAAAGCGGAACAGCCACAAAAAAACGAAACATTTTACAGCATGCAGAGCAGCCGGGCAGAGACTAAAAAACCAGGACAGAGACCAAAAAACCGGGACAGAGGTTAAAAAAAACAAGACTGTCCCTGGTCACCCTAGTTATGAGTCAACACTGTACCTGCTTTGTACCCTGTAAATAAACCCCTGCTTAGGCCTCGTTCAGGGTGCCAGAGGCAGGAGTTGGAGGGCGGGCGGCAGTCTGCTGGGCGATGTGTGTTCATCCTCCCAGCAGACTTTTCAGGAGTTGAGGCGGGGAGCGGGCGGGGCTACAGACGGCAGGTTAGGCCTTGTTCAGGGTGCAGGCTTCGGAGGGAGGGCGTGCTGCTGTGCGAGCTGCCGTGAGAAACAAAGTATTCAAATTGAATACTTGTTGTCAGGGTAGCAGCTGCCCTGTCTCAGAAGTACGGAGTTGACGCTGGCTACAGTTTCAATAAACGAAAATTTCGTTTTTTGGAGCTGCAGCAGCGTCACAGGGACCTAGGCAGCCAATTAAATCATTCTTCAGAATGATTTCATGACTGCAACTTGGATCCCTAAGCTGCTACCTGTAGCCCCGCCCCCTCCCCGCCTCCTGAAACAGTCTGCTGGGGAATGCGGGAGACTCAGGAGTCCTGTTGCCAACAGGTGCACCACCAGACACCACACTGTAATGGGGGCTGGTTAGACCACAGGGGCCAATGTGAGATTGGGTGGGTCAGGCCAGGCCAGAAAAACCGTTACATATATATATACCAGCCTGTCATCACTGTGTCGAGGCAGAAGAAGACAGGGCTCAACTGCAGCTGAATAATCCCAGAACCATGTGATGGGGAAGGGAGTTTACTCTGCGGGCCTACACAGTTAACCCCTGAAGGCTATCGTAATTCCAAAAGGGGTTACATATGAATTTGTTTTGGAATTCCTTTCTGTTGCTGTTGTCTTCTTGCGCGGCATCGCTGCGTTCCAGTGCTCGCACTTCCGGTTCAGGGTTTTTCCTCATCACTTAAGGCCTCGTTCAGGGTGCTGGCTTTGGAGGGAGGGCGTGCTGCCGTGCATGCTGCCGTGGGACACAAAGTATTCAATTTGAATACTGGTTGTCAGGGTAGCAACTGCCCTGTCTCCGAAGCCCGGAGTTGAAGCTGGCTACAGTTTCAATAAACGAAAATTTCGTTTTTTGGAGCTGCAGCAGCGTCACAGGGACCTCGGCAGCCAATGAAATCATTCTTGAGAATGATTTCATGACTGCAACTTGGATCCCTAAGCTGCTACCTGTAGCCCCGCCCCCTCCCCGCCTCCTGAAACAGTCTGCTGGGGATAAACACAGATCGCCCAGCAAACTGCCGCCCTCCCTCCAACTCCTGTCTCTGGCACCCTGAACGAGGCCTAAGATTCCCCTCTCCGGTAGCGGCGCACGTGAGGGGGAGTCCCGCGCCGCTTCCCCTCTCCGGTAGCGGCGCACGTGATGGGGAGTCCCGCGACGCTTCCCCTCTCCGGTAGCGGCGCACGTGATGGGGAGTCCCGCGCCGCTTCCCCTCTCCGGTAGCGGCGCACGTGAGGGGGAGAGCAGGAGGGCCGCGCCGTGAGGGGGGAGGAGCCTGGAGTTTGCTGCTGAGCAGCAGGGCCGCGCTTCCTCCGCGGCGCACGGTGAGGGTGATGGTGCGGCTGGGGATGTTGCGGAGCGTGGGGATTTGGGTGAGGTGGGGAGGGGGGAGAGAGTGAGGGGCACCGGGAGAGGAGGGGCACCGGGAGAGGAGGGGGGGTGTGTGGAAGGTGAGCTGCGGTCCAACTGACGGGGGAGAGTGTGTGTCCCTGTGTGTGTGTGTCCCTGTGTGTGTGTGTCCCTGTGTGTGTGTGTCCCTGTGTGTCCTTTGGCCTGTCACTCCGCCTCAGGCCAATGAGAGGTGTGCGGTGGCGGACCAAGGGACCAATGAGATTTCCCCTAGGGACACCGGACATCCAGGCAGGCAGGCTGGCATGCATGCATGCAGGCAGGCAGGCAGGCAAACATACAGTGCTTTCACTAATATAGTATAAGATATATACAGTGTTCGACAAACCTATACATTTGCACGCCCCGGGCGAGTGGATTTAGCATCGTGGCGAGCTCCTATTGGCCCAAGCAGCACACGTGTGGTACTAGGTGGCGAGTAGATTTTTTTGTTCGGCGAGTAGATTTTTTGGTGATTTGTCGACGTGTGTGTGTGTGTGTGTGTGTGTGTGTATCATTACATTGCCCACCTCTGCAAAGGTAATTACTGAAAGAATTTGAATGGCATCAGGAATGCAGTGTTACTGTAAATATTTTTCGAAACCACCTAAAACATAACCGAAATTTTGCGCCGCCATTTTGTTTACTGTGCGTATGCGTGCATCTGACAAGGGTGGCCATTTTTATAGTTTTTGGCAACTGCAACTGTTTGCGCATGTGCATTAAGCTAAAAGGGATAGCTGCTTAGGCTATTTCTCCAAGTGGTGAGAAAGGGATAGATGAAGACTCCTCCTGCAGTAGATGGTTTAAGCAATGGCTCTTGAATTGTGGGCAGTTGAGGGCAGGACGGGACAAAACTAAGAACAAAATGTTACACACAGACACACTTTTTTAAATGAAAAGATACATATATTTCAGAGTCTGTACACAATTAACTAAAGGGGTAATCTGTGTAGGGAAAAGGGGTCAAAAGCCCCCAGCAGTACATAGTTTAATCCAGGGGTGGGCAACTCCAGCCCTCAAGGCCAGCCAACAGTTCAGGTTTTCAGGATATCTCTGCTTCAGCACAGGTGGTGCAGTCAGAATGACAGCCACTTGTGCTAAAGCAAGGATATTCTGAAAACCTGACCTGTTGGTGGGCCTTGAGGGCTGGAGTTGGCCACCTCTGGTTTAATCAATGGCCCTTGTGGGTGATTGAGGTTGGAGGGGGTAAAATGAAGAGCGGCTTTGTATTCCTATCCTTTTTATATTCACTAGTGTTAAGATATCTGACCCTTATTCTACGTATAGATAACTTTCAGTTTGACCATGAAGGTAGGTCTAGTATGGGGCTTTATGCAGGAGATTACCAATAGTACACTACCTACCCCCCATCCACTGCAATGACTTACAGTACTAAATGCTACGGTAAATAAGGTATTAACTTTGAACTCTACTCCCCCCTCCTCAGGGAGTCAGGGGGATGATGACATGACCCTTCACCTGTACACAGGATACATTCAGTGGCAATAAACCCCATCAGTGTCGGTGAGGCTATGTACACCCTTAACGGTGCGTTCCTCCGATCTACCAATTAGATTGTAAGCTCCTCGGAGCAGGGACTCCTCTTCCTAAATGTTACATTTATGTCTATGAGAGGCTAGCTAAATTAGATTTATTTACATTAGAAAAGAGGCGTCTAAGAGGGGATATGATAACTATATACAAATATATTCGGGGACAAATATATTCGGGGACAATACAAGGAGCTTTCAAAAGAACTATTCATCCCAAGGGCAGTACAAAGGACTCGGGGCCATCCCTTAAGGTTGGAGGAATGGAGATTTCACCAGCAACAAAGGAAAGGGTTCTTTACAGGAAGGGCAGTTAAAATGTGGAATTCATTACCCATGGAGACTGTGATGGCAGACACAAAAGATTTGTTCAAAAAAAGGTTGGACATCTTTTTAGAAAGGAAAGGTATATACCAAATAAGTATACATGAGAAGGATGTTGATCCAGGGAGTAATTTGATTGCCAATTCTTGGAGTCAGGAAGGAATTTATTTTTCCCCTTATGAGTTATCATTGGATGATATGACACTGGGGGTTTTTTTGTTTGCCTTCCTCTGGATCAATAAGTAGGTATAGATATAGGATAAAGTATCTGTTGTCTAAATTTAGCATAGGTTGAACTTGATGGACGTACGTCTTTTTTCATCCTCATCTACTATGTAACTATGTCTGAAGCACTTATTCCCATGACCCGTTATTTGTATTTGTTATTTAAATGATTGTCACATGTATTACTATGTGAAGCGCTATGTACATTAGTGGTGCTATATAAATAAAAGACTTACAATACCGCTGTAAGGCCTCGTTCAGGGTGGCAGAGACAGAAGGTGGAGGGTACGCGTCCACGCGTACACGCATCAGTCTGCTGGGCGATGTGTGCACATCATCTGCAGCAGACCTTTGCTAGCATTGAGGAGGTGGGACGACCGACCTCAGCTTAGGGATGGGTGTTGCTCTGTTCAAATAATTTTCAAGAATGATTTGATTGGCTGCCGAAGTACCAGTGACGCTGCTGCAGCTTGAAAAAACAACTTGAGGCCTTGTTCAGGGTGCCTGCTTCGCGACCGCACGCACGTTCGAAACAAAGTATTTAAAGTCAATATCAGTTGTCAGGGTAGCAGCTGACAGTTTACATAAACAACTCAAGTTGTTTTTCAAGCTGCAGTAGCGTCACTGGTACTTCGGCAGCCAATCAAATCATTCTCGAAAATGATTTGAACAGTGCAACACATCCCTCACCTCAGGTCTGCAGACCCGCCTCCTGAATGCTTGCAAAGGTCTGCTGGGGATGATGTGCACACATCGCCCAGCAGGCTGACGCGCGCACACGGGGACGCGCGCCCTCCACCTCCTGTCTCTGCCACCCTGAACGAGGCCTGAGTTGTTTATGCAAACTGTAGCAAGCGTCAACTCCGTACTTCGGCGACAGGGTAGCTTCTACCCTGACAACTGATATTGACTTTAAATACTTTGTTTCGAACGTGCATCGCGAAGCAGGCACCCTGAACAAGGCCAAACCAGGGAACTGTGTGCCTGGTGAAATGACAGCTTTAAATATCCAGCGGGCCAATGGGAAGCTGTGATGTCATCCGGTGCGGCTTCCTATTGGCCAGTGTGCCCTGGACATTTAAACTGCACAGGGATACTGGCACCGCTACGGAGGTAAATATCTCTGGAAGCATGGGGTCCCCGGGGCCGAAATTAAAAAAAAAAGTTAAGCTCCGGAGACCCCGTACTTTAATCCTATAATAAAAAACATATGCAATGCAGCCTGTAGCGCTGCTTTAAGTAGAACGTACAATACCTGGATAAAAATTGACATAACTAAATAGGGATGAAATGTAAAAAAAAAAAATAACATAAAACATTTAAGTCAAAAGGTTTCATGCTTCCAGATCGGACCCCGCAGTGTTAATCTCTGGCACTGGATGTGTGACCGCATCTTACCCCACTGTCGGAGACAGCCTTCTTTACTACATCTGTATACAGCACGCAAAGTACGACGCATCTCTCTGGAACACGTGCGTTTCATTCAAGAACATGGGCTTTAGCACAAAACCATGTGACACCAAGGGGCCAACATTGGTATTACAAGGAAATAACGTGTAGAGATTAGATGTCACATGATCATGCACCGGCGAGCAGGGGGGGGGGGGGGGGAGAATCGACTTTTCGCACATCGTAGCGTGTTTTCGGTTGCAATAACATTTGGCTACATCTGTATATGTACATTACCTTAGCTTACACGTTGAATAGCCCTGAAACAAGCTTATAAGATAGGATGAGACTGCGTAGAGACAGCCAAATTTAACAGGAATCACTGCTTCTGTGGGAATTTTAAGTATATGCTCTGTCTGACATTTCTACAACACACTATATGCAAGAGAGCGGATAGATAGTTCTAGGATGCTGTGTGTAGAGGGAGCTACATTTTGTGTATGTGCAGAGAATGCTCGGATCTGTATAGGGTGATGTCCGTGCAGAGGGAGCTCTGTTCTGTACAGGGAGCTCCGTTCTGTATAGGGTGCTGTGTGTGCAGAAGGAGCTCAGATCTCTGTAGGGTGCTGTGTGTGCAGAGAGAGGGGAGCGCTCTTCTGGGTAATGTGTGCGCATGGGGAGGGGAGCTCTGTGCAGGATGCTCTGTGTGCAGAGGTAGAGTACCTCTGTGTGCAGAGGTAGGGTACCTCTGTGTGCAGAGGTAGGGTACCTCTGTGCGCAGAGGGAGGGTAGCTCTGTGCAGGGTGCTGTGTGCGCAGGAGGAGGGGTGATGTGTGTGCAGGAGGAGGGGAGCTCTGTGCAGGGTGCTGTGTGTGCAGAGGGAGGCGAGCTCTGTGCAGGGTGCTATGTGCGCAGGGTGCTGTGTGTGCAGGAGGAGGGGAGCTCTGTGCAGGGTGCTGTGTGCAGAGGGAGACGGGCTCTGTGCAGGGTGCTGTGTGCGCAGGGTGCTGTGTGTGCAGGAGGGGAGCTCTGTGCAGGGTGCTGTGTGTAGAGGGAGGGGAGCTCTACAGGGTACTGTGTGTGTTCAGAGGGAGGGGAGATCTGTGCCCCCCCATATAACATGCAGAGTAGATCTTTATTTATAAAATGCTTTACCAGGAAACAATACATTGAGTTACCTCTCGTTCTCGCGCATGTCCTGGGCACAAGAAACCTTATAGTTACAGACATTGCATGAACCGTTGGATATATAATTCTAGGCGTATGCAACCATTGCAGACCAGATTCAAATGTGAGACCGCTGACGTCCTGAAAGAACTGAGACCGGAGGGGTACCTGCCCCGCTGAGCTTACACTCAGGAAGCCGACACAGGATCTTCTGTGTTTCAATTTTCCACTCAACGAGTGCGCTAACTTTATACCTCATAACTATCCACCCGTTGTACCGCTCTCTGGAATATGCTGGCGCCATGCAGATAGAAGATCACCTTTATAATAAAGCCTCCAAGCTGCACAACAATTGTCTTTGATTTATTTAGCAAACCCCCATTACTGTGGGATTCCTTTCCTCTGGGGCATGTGGCACAGATTTTGCAGCCAGGAGACTTGAATAAATAACCCCCATAATCGCATTATAGGGTCTGTGCATCCGCCTTGTGGGGTAATTCTATATCTGCCAACACGACTGGTTTGGGCTGAAAAACCCTGTAGACGTCACCCAGAAACGGCCTGAGCGACCACTTCGGTGTATCTAGAATTGACCCTGTAGGGTGCGATAGTAAGTAGCTTCTGTCCTGCTGTAATGGGGGTTACTGCAGCCCCCTGTGCACCATATATTATATAGGGCAGGGGTTCCCAATGTTTGTTACACTGCTCCCCACCTGCTAGAGTTAAGTGAACCCCTAATTATTAAATCTTCTCGCTAACAAACCCGTGTGACCGATCCCAGGCAGTGTAGTGTCCTGGGCAGGGGGTATAGCGGTCACTCACTGCGGGGGCTTCCAAAGTCACGTCCCACAATGCCTTGTTGCTGTGGAAGCAAAGAATTGTGGGGAGCGTCTTTGGAAGCTCCGGCTGTAAGTGACGGCTACAACCCCCACGCTGAGGTTCAGTTTGGGGCCTTACCGAGTGCGCAGTCCCCACACGCGCTCCCGACCCCGCTATACAGCCTGGGGTTCGCCAGTACAGGTGTTATTTTGGGGAGACGCCTCACGGAATCACTGATATAGGCTGGACATCTTATAGGGGCCATACATTTTTGGCTTTGTACTGTATCAGGCTGTAATATGAGGGTTTGCCTCGTATGTTATACCAGAGCATTGCGTACCTTAGAGTACTAGAACAGGGGCCTGATACAGGGTTATATTGGGGTAACTTTACAGTGCTGTCAGCTCTGCACCCTATTATATATATTATATTAATGCTCCAACATATTCCGTAGTGCAGTACAATACGGTTGTGGAGGTCGAAAACCATAAATTAACATACGCTGTAACAGTAGGTAAGGAGCGCCTGCCCCAAAGAGCTTGCAATCTATAAGGAAGGGCAAGTGAAAACACTGGGTACAGGGGATGACCTCCCAGAAGATGTGAGCGAGACTGGTATACCTTACAGGAGGTAGTGGGTTATATACACTACAGCAGTATAACAGGGACATTATAATAGGGGACGCAGCACGGATCTACATGGCGACAAGCTGCCTATGTAACGTTGTATAATCTATATCTGGGTACCTTTATGGCAGATATACTTGTCTGGTTATAGCTCTATAAAGTACAATGTTCAACTTTGCACCTTATCCTTGTCTGTCTCGTCACACGTGATAATCTCCTAATAATAGGTTTTTTTCCCTTTAAAGTAATGATGCAAAGTGCTATTAATCCGGCCCGTATACCCCTCACATGATCCAGCCAGCGAGTCTGCGTGGGACATGTTCCCGGGGATGTTATAGGGCTGTTTGCAATCTGCTTTTTAGCTTAAATTCCTGAGCGTGTATTCTGGGGGTTGGAGTTGGAAGGCCGTTATAGCAGTGCAGGGGTTAATATTGAACTCTCCGGCCTGATTAGTTAAGTCCTGGACTTCGCTCCGGCTGCCTGGACTTTGCGATGCTGGATGTCGCTACGCTTTCTAGCGCCATGTGTGTAAGCTGCAGATTTTGTGGTTGATGGTATTAACACTTTAGCTGCTAAACACAAGATCCCCCAAGTAAAGGATTAAAAACGCCCCCAGGTATATGGCACTCGCTAATGTACATTTATTATACTCCATAAGTCTGGAAATACAAATATTCCTAATATATGGCCACCAAACAATTGGGAAACGGGGTCGGACACCACAGTGTGTGGTTATGTGGGGCATCTGATGCATATATTCAAGGTGGGAATTGCTAGTCAATATCGAGTATTGTCTCCAACAAAGGGTCCTTGTGTTTGTCAATCACATATAACGGATTAATGTCTGCGATCCCATAGTATTGTACCGTCCGTGTAATTAATATCTCCTTTGCATAGCAATATATATCCCAAGGGGTGATAACAACAGGTCTGTATTGGACCTTACTGTTGCAGTTCTGGTGTTGCAATACAATTTGGGTATCCCAAATGTCGGTCGCCAGTTGCTATATACTGTGCAATAATGGCGAGTGCTATATACCTGGGGGCTGTTTTGGTCCCTTACTTGGGATCTTGTTTCCATATTTCCCCAGCTGCACCCTTTTGTAGGATAAGGATTTTACATATCCGCTGTTTAGATTGAGTGGCAGGCCTTTCCTTTTGCTCATAGCCCTTTCGCTGCCAGCTATGCATTGTATTGAACATTTTGCTCATTAGATGGCTGCACATAAATGTTCCACCTTTCATTATATATCAAATAGCCCCCAGTCCGGTTCGTTTCTCAATTTATTCAGAGACAATAGAAAACATATTTTACAGCCTCACTTCAGTCGGTTACATCATTCAGGCTTATAGAATGTAGTGTGGGGAATCCTTAGCTTAGTTGTTTTTAGTTTGGGTGTTAAATGATTCTATAAATCCAAATACAATCTTTATACATTTTTTCCTCAAGCAGTCTTTGCATAGCAATCACCGGTCTTTTTTCAGTGTCAGCACAATCATTTTATTCAATCAACCTTAGAAGCTGTTTCTTCAGGAATAATCAGCGAAGAACATTACTGGCCAATAATGCCCTGGCTGGTTCGCCTCGGGCCTTCAAACCAGCCAGGGCATTATTGGCCAGTAATGCCCTATTCTGAGGGGATTATTACTATTATAGGCTAAATGTAGGCTTTTTTTCATAAATAATAGACACTTTTGTATAGTTTTATAGATTAAAAAAAAAAAATGGTAAATACATTAAACCACCTCTATATACGCTTACAGTACACTGCAGCTAGCTATAGCCACACACTGCCACCCCCTCTGTGTACACACACAGCAGCTCAACACACCACACACTGCTGCTGCTACACCCATAAACACTGCTGCTGACACTGAAACACACACCACAGCAGCTCTACACACAACACAGCAGCTCTACACACACAAACTACTGCGCCACACAAACTCTGCTGCTGCTAAACACACAATAATAATAATAATCATCATCATCATGTTCTTGTATAGCGCTGCTAGTTGTATGTAGCGCGTTACAGGGACATTTTGCAGGCGCAGGTCCCGGCCCCGTGGAGCTTACAATTTATGGTTTTGGTGCCAGAGGCACAGGGAGATAAAGTGACTGCCCAAGGTCACAAGAAGCCAACACCAGGAATTGAACCAGGTTCCCCTGATCCAAGCTCAGTGCCAGTCAGTGTTTTTAGTCACACAGCACAGCACACACTCTGCTGCTGCAACCATAAACACTGCTGCTGATACTCACACACAGCACCTCAACACAGCAGCAGCTACGCCACAAACGTTGCGGCTGCTGCTGCTACACCACAAACGTTGCTGCTGCTGCTGCTGCTACGCCACAAACGTTGCTGTTGCTGCTGCTGCTACGCCACAAACGTTGCTGTTGCTGCTACGCCACAAACGTTGCTGCTGCTGCTGCTGCTGCTGCTACGCCACAAACGTTGCTGTTGCTGCTACGCCACAAACGTTGCTGCTGCTGCTGCTGCTGCTGCTACGCCACAAACGTTGCTGCTGCTGCTGCTACGCCACAAACGTTGCTGCTGCTGCTGCTGCTACGCCACAAACGTTGCTGCTGCTGCTGCTGCTACGCCACAAACGTTGCTGTTGCTGCTGCTGCTACGCCACAAACGTTGCTGTTGCTGCTACGCCACAAACGTTGCTGCTGCTGCTGCTGCTGCTGCTACGCCACAAAAACTCTGCTGCATGCGAGCCACAAACTTGCTCGCTGCTGTTGCCTGCGCACAACAAATGCTGCTGCTGCGCCACAAACTCTGCTGAATGCTGCTGCTCCTGCGCACAAACTCTGCTGCTGCTGCTCTGCGCCACAAACTCTGCTGATGCTGCGCTCGCCCACAAAAGCTGCTCGCGCTGCTGCTCCTGCGCCACAAAACTCTGCTGCTGCTGCGCCACAAACTCTGCTGCTGCGCCACAAACGTTGTGCTGCTGCTGCTGCCACCACAAAATGCTGCTGCTGCTGCACCACAAACTTGCTGCTGCTGCTGCACACAAACTCTGCTGCTGATGCTGCTCTGCGCCACAAACTTGATGTGCTGCGCCAAAAATGCTCTGCGCCAAAATTTGCTGCTCCTGCGCCACAAACTCTGCTGCTGCTGCGCCACAAACTCTGCTGCTGCTGCGCCACAAACTCTGCTGCTGCTGCGCCACAAACTCTGCTGCTGCTGCGCCACAAACTCTGCTGCTGCGCCACAAACTCTGCTGCTGCTGCTGCACCACAAACTCTGCTGCTGCTGCTGCTGCTGCTGCGCCACAAACTCTGCTGCTGCTGCGCCACAAACTCTGCTGCTGCTGCTATACCACTATACTATAAGCACACGCGGCGGCGGCAATGTATTTGGTTTTTTGAGCCGTCGTGGGCATTATACGCATGGCCTTCGACATGACACAAGGCCCCAGGAACCTCTAATCTGGAATAAGACTTTGCTCTGTTTCTGCGATTTGTAACCGGAATCTCCATTTAATGCACGAATAGGGGAGCACCGTGTGCGCGCGCAGCGTTGGAGAATTAAATCAGTAGGATAGAATAGTCTCGCCAAGCCACCGCTTGCTTGCATTTATCCCTGATGGTGTGGGTGTCACCGTATGTCATGCTGTATATGCCTCTCCAGTGCTAAAGGGGTTGACAGTAGAAGACAGGCCCTTAACCTGATGTCCCTAAATCATTAACACGCCACCAGCTGGACATGCTGCTTTTGGGATTGTGCAATGTTTAACAAGTTTGATTTGTTACCAAATTCTTTTCACCTCCCCTGGGATCCGATGACTTTGCTCCAATGAAAAGGGTTTTACCTGGGGGGGGGGGGGGGGGGCATGCCCTCACTTTGTGCAGTGTCACATTGCTGAACAAGGGGTTCATTGATTAACGGTGTCTAAAAAAGACACGTCCTTTAAAATTCCCAAAATATAAAGTTATTTCTTGCCTGACTTTGCTGCTGTAATTTACTCCAATGAATAAAGTTACCCGCTTAGCGTTGTATGTTCAGAGATGTTTTGGTGTGTGTTTCACCACCGCCGTGCTTTTTGTACTCCTGTTTTTATACATCTCGGCGCTTTCTTTCTGGATTCTCCAGACCAGATTCATGCTACAATGAAATATTCAGGATAGACCGTCTTGTGACCGTCCGAGAAGCAGGAAACCCCCTGTTCGATTTATTTCTGTCTCTTTTAGAAACGGGAGGCCTTGACCACAGGCGCCGGCATCCCTGTGTGCGACAAGCTGAATGTCCTGACGGCCGGTCCCCGCGGCCCGCTGCTGGTGCAGGATGTGGTGTTCACAGACGAGATGGCGCATTTTGACCGGGAGAGGATCCCCGAGAGAGTGGTCCACGCCAAGGGAGCAGGTAGAACCATACCAGACGGACTTTGTATGATGTATACACACACACGTGTGGGTGTGTTAGATCTAATTCTCCTGAAGTGTACAACAGGTGTGCGCAAACTTTTCCCCCTGTGCCCACCTGCATGATGCTCCCCCCTCCTTACCTGGGATTTGACACCGCGGGGTCATGTGATGTCACCTGACCCCGCGGCATCATTTGATGTCGCATTGCAGTGACGACGCAGCGCTGGAAGCCAAGGTAAATGAGTTGGAGGCTTCGCACGGTCCCCCGGCATTTCATTTAAATGCCTTGGGGAAGAGCGTGGGGAATGCCACGCCCTCCCTGGCAAAGGGGGGTGTGGCCCCCAGTTTGCGCAATTCTGGTGTACATCTGATCATATCCCCAAAACGTCACCCTAACGTTGCATTTTAGTGCTTTCAGTATAAGCTTATTGTTATTATTTTGTGTGCAACCCACCCCCGAATTGCTGGGTAATTCCTTTTATGACCTTTTTCTCACGAATGCCCTGCGTCCCCTGTGATTAAAACCTTCAGCGTGATTTTTAGACCCCTTTTCGAGGTGTGTACACATTAAATTTTTACCACTCCGACTTTTTTTGCTTTTGGGCATTGTAAGAACACGGTTGTCATGTTGATGAGTTTTATGGCGTTTGTTTGTTTTTGTTTTCTTTTAGGAGCTTTCGGCTATTTTGAGATTACTCACGACATCACCAGATACTCCAAGGCCAAAGTGTTCGAGTACATTGGCAAAAGGACCCCAATTGCTGTGCGCTTCTCCACTGTCGGTACGATCTTTTCTTCCTGACGCTCTGTGTGACGCTCTCGGTGTGACGCTCTCGGTGTGACGCTCTCGGTGTGACGCTCTCGGTGTGACGCTCTCGGTGTGACGCTCTCGGTGTGACGCTCTCTCTTTTCCCAGCGGGAGAATCTGGCTCCTCTGACACGGTGCGGGACCCGCGCGGGTTTGCGGTGAAGATGTACACGGAAGAGGGTAACTGGGACCTGACCGGAAATAACACACCCATCTTCTTCATAAGAGACGCTATGTTGGTGAGCACTTTCTGTATCCTCTCTGGGGAAATAAAGATTAAAACTGCAATTCATTTCCAATGAGGGAACGCGCGTTCCCGAGAACCTTGCAGTGCAGAGTCATGTGGCAGTCATGTGGCAGTCATGTGGCCGTCATGTGGCCGTCATGTGGCCGTCATGTGGCCGTCATGTGGCCGTCACCACCAAATAAACCAGTTTCCATAGACTGTCCATTAGCGTTCTATACATCCCAACAGGTACATGTAAACCTCCTACTGTCCCATCTCCCAACATGCCTCCTAGATTGGTGTGTCTGTGTGTGTGTGTCTGTGTGTCTCTGTGTGTCTCTGTGTGTCTCTGTGTGTGTCTCTGTGTGTGTCTCTGTGTGTGTCTCTGTGGTCTCTGTGTGTCTCTGTGTGTGTCTGTGTGTGTCTGTGTGTGTCTGTGTGTGTCTGTATTTGTATATCCGTGGTGGCGGCCTGTTTATTTAAACTGAGCAGCATTGCTAAAATACATATCAATGTTGTAACAGTTCAGAGTCCTGAATCCCGCGTGTCAGTGCCCGGGGCTGGGGAGATGTCTGCCAACATCGCTCATTATCTAATGTTGCGGAATTGTATAATATCAAGGCTTAAAGCAAAACCTGCCTGTTACATAAACAGCCACTCCCACGTGGGCACGTGGCTCCTTGCAATATACCGCCGGTCCCCCTCGTAATGGTCAGGGCCCGTTTTCTGGACTGGCCAGAGATCTGCACCAGTGTTCTGTTACTCGGAGATATCCCTAATATTGTTGGTCAGTGTGGTGGTCCTGTTCGGTATGGGACGGCTGCCGTGGTTTTATTTATACGTTACCCAGAGTTTTGCTACTTTGTAATTAATAAACTTGTGTAATTGTATTTCATATAGTGCAGCTATGTACAAACTGACCATACAAGGTAAATACACCAGACCAGGGGAGAGAGAACTTTTTGAGCTGCTCCCCCCTGCGTGCTCCCCCTCGCTTTTGCGCCCCCCTCACCTTGTATGGCAGTGTCAAATGACGCCGAGGTGTCACGTGACCCCTTTGCCATGGAGACAGACACATGACGTCACTCCGCAAGACGCCATGGCAACGCGTCTTGGCTCTGCAGAGCCACGGAAAGTGAGTTGCAGAGGCCTCTCGCGATCCCCCGGCATTTCATTTAAATGCCTCTGGGAAGAGTGCGGGACCTCCAACCCCCCCCCCCCCCCCCCCAAAAAAAAATCCAGCACCCCCCACTTTGCACACCACTGCACTAGACAATGGGGATAAACGGGATGGGTGAATGACTACATAAGGCAAAGGGAGGGCCTGCCCTGAAGAGCTTGCAATCCAAGTGGTATGATGGGGGGCTTTGGACACAGAGTAAAAGTTTAGTTGGAAGTCAAGGGCATAGGTGGAGGTATATCCTTTAATGCGTGTCACGTACAGGGGAAGGCAATAGGACATGAGGCAGCAGCCAGGCACTGACTCCTCCCCCACCCTGCCTGCAGCCAGGCACTGCTCCTCTCCTGCCTCCCCCACCATGCTGCGCAGGCACTGAGCTCCTCCCCCCACCCTGCATGCCCAGACACTGACTCCTCCCCCCACCCTGCCTGCAGCCAGCACTGAACCTCCTCCCCCCACCCTGCCTGCAGCAGACACTGACTCTCCCCCCACCCTAGCCTGACCCCTGCTGCAGCCATGATGCCCACTGACCTCCCCCCCCCTGCCGGCAGCCAGGCACTGACTCCTCCCCCCCCTGCCAGCTTCAGCCAGGCACTGACTCCTCCCCCCACCTGCCCTTCAGCCGGCACTGACTCCGTCCCCCCCCACCCTGCCACCTCAGCCCAGCACTGACTCCTCCCCCCCACCCTGCCACTGCAGGCCAGGCACTGACTCTCCCCCTCCCCTGCCACTGCGCCAGGCACTGACCCTCCCCCCACCCTGCCACCTGCACCAGGCACTGACTCCTCCCCCACCCTGCCTGCAGCCGGAGTCATGACTCCTCCCCCCACCCTGCCCTGCAGGCCACAGCCTGACTCCTCCCCCCACCCTGCCACCTTCAGCCAGGCACTGACTCCTCCCCCCCCCACCCTGCCACTGCATCCAGGCCACTGCCTCCTCGCCCCCACCCTGCCACCTGAGCCAGGCACTGACTCCTCCCCCCACGCCTGCCGGCAGCCAGGCTACTCCTCCCCTCCCCCCCCCCCTATCCAGCCTGCAGCCAGGCACGACTCCTCCCCCCCTACCCCGCTTGCAGCCAGCACACCTCCTACCTCCCCCCTGCCTTGCAGGCCATTCACTACTCCTCCCCCCACCCTGCCTGCCCAGGCACTGACTCCTCCCCCCCCACCCTGCCCCAGCCCCGTCACTGACTACCCCCCCACACCCTGCCACCTTGCAGCCAGGCACTGACTCTCCCCCCCACCCTGCCACCTGCAGCCAGGCACTGACTCCTCCCCCCACCCTGCCACCTGCAGCCCGAGCCTCGCACTGCCTCCCCCCACCCTGCCACCTGCAGCAGGCACGACTCCTCCCCCACCCTGCCTGCAGCCAGGCACCGACTCCTCCCCCCCACCCTGCCAACATGCAGCCAGGCACTGACTCCCCCCACCCTGCCTGCAGCCAGGCACCGACTCTCCCCCACTCTCTGCACCAGGCACTACTCCTCCTCCCCCTACCCTGCCTGCATCCAGTCGCCGACTCCTCCCCACCCTGCTCACCAGGCACTGACTCCTCCCCCCCCCTCCTGCAGCCAGCACTGACTCCTCCCCCGACCCTTCCTGCAGCCAGGCACTGACTCCTCCCCCCACCCTGCCGTGCACCAGCACTGACTCCTCCCCCCACCCTGCCACCTGCAGGCATGCCACTGACTCCTTCCCGTCACACTCCCTGCAGCCAGGCTCTGATCCATCCTCACCACACTCCCTGGCGGGGGCCAGGCTTCTGACTCCTCCTCACACTCCCTGCAGGCCAGGTCTCTGCACTCCTCTCCCTCACACTCCCTGCAGCCGGACCGTTGGCTAAGGCAGGGTAATATCGCGACCTTTTCCTCTGCCTCTCATTTTTAATCTCCCTCTTTCTAACACCCAATCGAGAAATTGAGGGTACTAATCGAACCTCACATCAAGGCATCGTTTACAGCGAATGTCGCCCTTCCGCTGGCAGGCTGGACTCAGAGGGTATGTCCGTTACGGAAGATTTGGATCGATAAACAACAGAGGACGCATATTGTCGCCCTGCCGCATTCACACGTATCGTCAACTCCCATCCTGTGTCTCAGTCCTGTTCTTCTGTTGCTGGCACTCGTGCCCTTTCTAGCCCGGTTACACCGAGTAGGTTGGAACCGCCCCAAGCTCGTGCACGCATGCCCCGAGACCATACCTACAAGGCGTGAGTATCCCATTATCTATAGCTTTAGTTTATCGAGGTTCGTCGGGGTGCGCGCAGGGTGGGGCAAACCCACGGGAAAACAAAAGAGAGAACGACAAGAAAAGTCGATGGAACGGCGAGAGCAGGAGCCGAGTCTGAAAAGCGGGATAGTGCCGGGAGAAAAAGGGGTGTAAGGAAGACATGTAGGTAAAGTAAGGGGAGGAAATACACGGTCGTGAGGGTAGGGCGTAGGCCTAGGAGTCGAGGCCGGGGTGCCGAAAGGGCCTCCTGTCACTCGTGCACGCCTCCTTCAGCTTCCCTCCCATTCTCGTCGTTCGCATCCGGTAGGAGTCGCACCTGCACACCTCAGCCACATTGCAGCCATGCTCTACTCCTCCCTCACACTCCCTGCAGCCAGGCTCTGACTCCTCCCTCACACTCCCTTGCAGCCAGGCTCTGACTCCTCCCTCACACTCCCTGCAGCCAGGCTCTGACTCCTCCCCTCACACTGGGCTCCCTCAGCCAGGCTCTGACTCCTCCCTCACACTCTCCCTGGCCGCCATGCTCTGACTTCTCCCTCACCTCCCTGCAGCCAGGTCTCTGACTCCTCCCTCACACTCCTGCAGCAGCTCTGACTCCTCTCCCTCACACTCCTGCAGCCAGTCTCTACCTCCTCTCCCTCACCCTACTCGCTGCCGCCAGGCTCTTGCTCCTCTCCCTCACACTAGCCTCCCTTGCACCAGGCTCTTGACTCCGCTCCCTCACACTGCCCTGCACCACGGCTCTGACTCCTCTCCCTCACACTCCTGCAGCCAGGCCTGACTCCTTCTCCCCTCACACTCCCTGCCGCCGGCTCTTACTCCTCTCCTCACACTCCCCTGCATCCAGCACTGACTCCTCCCCCCCCCCTGCCCGCCTGCAGCCAGGCACTGACTCCTCCCCCCCACCCTGCCGCCTGCAGCCAGGCACTGACTCCTCCCCCCCACCCTGCCGCCTGCAGCCAGGCACTGACTCCTCCCCCCCACCCTGCCTGCAGAGAGCTCCACACAGGACAGTGAGGGGAAAGGGGGCCAGCAGTCGTGTGTGTGTGTGTGTGTGTGTGTCAGCAGAGTCTGTTTTGTTGGTGTGTGCCTGCTGTGTGGGTGCAGAGGGGGGCTGCAGTGTGTGTTTTGTGGGTGGAGGATGGGTGCATAGTGTTTTATTGGTGTCTGCTGTGTGTGTGTGGGTGTAGAGGGGGTCTGCAGTGTGGTGTGTGGTTGTGGAGGGTGTGGTTGGTTTTGTGTGTAGAGGGGGGCTTCAGTGTGTAGGGGGGACAGCAGAGTGTATGTATATATGTATATATCTATCTGTACAATTTACTTTTACTAAACTTGCTGTAAAAGCAAAAGAATGTAAATAATCGCGCTGATAAAAATCAATATGACTACAAAAGTGTCTCTCGTTTTTATGAATTTAAAAAAAAATATATATATAAATAAGCCTACATTTAGACTATAAAAGTAATAATCCCCGAAGAACAGGGCATTACTGGCCAATAATGCCCTGACTTGGTTAAAGTCCCTCGGCTTCGCCACAGGCCTTCAACACTTCCAGTCAGTAATGCCCCGTTCTTCTTCGGGGATTATTACTTAAACATTTATCAGCTATTTTCCCAAGAGGTTGTGAATTGGAGAATGAGAATTCATATCTTGTTGACATCACACACCTTGTTTAATTCTACTACACAATTAAAATGCAGGGTTTATATTCTAAATTCCCTTCATTGAGAACAACATAAGACAATCTTTTGGGGTGTGGTCTAAACAACGTCAATTTCTAGCTGACATTCTTATGAGTAAGGGAAAAAACAATTTTTTGATGTTTAAACTTTGCCGCAATACAGTATATAAGACTTCATAACTTTGTTTCTATAATACTTTGGCAAACGCCATCTTCACTGTTGCGTCTGCGTTCTTGATATTCACGCCTGAATATGAAATATGATCACTTCTATATTTGCATGAGAAACGGATATTAGAGATTATACAAAAAAATCCTGTTTTTTGGTATCGTTTGATTTTGTGTAATCTCAGCGGTTACAAATATCTAATTGTTCTTGTGAATTGCAGTCAGATTTCATACTTAGTAACTTTACATAAACTTTTGGGCGGTCATTTTAGCTACACACCCCCTGATATTCCACAGATCATCCGTAGAATGGCTTTCATGGGACATTTTAAAAGGTTTACGTTTACTGTAGTATCTAGGAAGCCATATTTAAATCCCCCCCATATACAAAAGGAGAAGGCACTGAGTTTGAAGCAGGGGAACCTGGTTCAGTTCCCAATGTCGGCTCCTTGTGACCTTGTCACTTTATCTCCCTGTGCCTCAAGCACCAAAAACATAGATTGTAATCTGCACGGGGCAGGGACCTGTGCCTGCAAAATGTCTCTAACGCGCTACGTAAAACTAGCAGCGCTATACAAGAACATGCTATTATTATTATTATTATTATTATTACTACTACCAGGTGTCCTTATCTCTAGATACCATGAACCCTAGAAACCACAGCGGTTTAACAAGCCATAAAAACAATTCTTGTATTTTAAGACCATTTGTACCCAACGCTAACCTCTTGTGTGCCAGACTGATTAAAATACTTCACGTCTCATGATATTCTCGTGACGGAGCGCACTTACAGTTCTTCTTTGAAGAAATTGTAATGTCGGACATCCTCTCATAGGCGCCTTTACAGCACAAATATTGCTTTCTAATATACAGTCCAACCACTTTGTCCCAATGTTTAATAAATGTAGATATAAACGAAGGCAAAAGTGCAGTATTGTGGCTTATTTTATTTGTATTTTTTTTACACATTCACCCCTTCTTTATTTTATTTTTAAACACCTTCCTTGCTAATATCCTCATTATATTAAACATTGTAGGCCCTCAGCCGTGACTTTCGCCCTTTAGTTTTCTAGTACAAGAGGGGTATAAATGTGCCGGTATTTTAGTAAAATGTGGGTAGCTGTTCTGGCAGCCTATTTAAATCCGGGGTGACCACTCCTGTCAGAGTCAGCAGTTCAGGTTTTCAGGATATCACTGCTTCAGCACAAGAGGCTGTCATTGACTGAATCTCCTGTGCTGAAGTAGGAATATACTCCATACCTGATCTGTTGGAGGACAGGAGTGGAGCACCCCTGATTTAAATGCATGCGTTAGGATTTCAACTAAGGAATATGCTGAATGTGCTTAGGACTTTGCAGGGGGTTTGTGCTGATCCTGTGTAAGAAATAAGAGTACTGTCTCCTGTATCACATGCTTCTCTTCCTCCCTGTTATCCACGTAACAATGATCTCTCTTTATTTCCAGTTCCCGTCCTTCATCCATTCGCAGAAGAGGAACCCGCAGACTCACATGAAGGACCCGGACATGGTGTGGGATTTCTGGGGTCTGCGCCCCGAGAGTCTGCACCAGGTTCAGCTTCTTATCTCTTTCCTTCTCCCACCACTGTTATCCCAAACCTCTTCCATGCGACATGCTCTGCAGTGTAATACCATAGACTGAGTGAGAAGAGAGCTTAACATGCTCCGTTGGCGCTGAGCCATTTGCTGATTTTTCTTATCCGTTCCCAAAGGGGGGACATTTTTCAGCCTACTTCATTGAATGGGCGTACGTTACGGATTCTCCCTTTTCTGTGCAGCTGCTGAATGTGGAAACACGTGAGCAGCAGAGGGTATTAATGCTGTTATTGATCAGTGTACACAGCACTGTCCCATAGTAGGACTGTGACGCCATTATAGGCATAGCGTGACACCGAACAGACTACAAATCTTTCCCTTTTGCATCCTGATAGAGCGGTTGTTACTTTTTTCTTGATCCTCCTGCGTTTATGGAAACCTGTTTTTTTTTTTTTCCTCCAGGTCTCCTTCTTGTTTTCGGACCGTGGGATCCCGGACGGTCACCGCCACATGAATGGCTATGGCTCGCACGCTTTCAAACTGGTCAACACCAGAGGAGAGGCCGTGTACTGTAAATTCCATTACAAGGTACGTGCTGCACGTCAGTGTAAGGTCTCCTGCGGAGGAGAGGCCGTGTACTGTAAATTCCATTACAAGGTACGTGCTGCATGGCAGTGTAAGGTCTCCTGCGCAGGAGAGGCCGTGTACTGTAAATTCCATTACAAGGTACGTGCTGCATGGCAGTGTAAGGTCTCCTGCGCAGGAGAGGCCGTGTACTGTAAATTCCATTACAAGGTACGTGCTGCATGGCAGTGTAAGGTCTCCTGCGCAGGAGAGGCCGTGTACTGTAAATTCCATTACAAGGTACGTGCTGCATGTCAGTGTAAGGTCTCCTGCGGAGGAGAGGCCGTGTACTGTAAATTTCATTACAAATTCTTGGAGTTGGGAAGGAATTTATTTTTCCATTTAAGAGATATCGTTGGATAATGTGTCACTGGGGTTTTTGTTTGCCTTTCTCTGGATCAATAAGTAAGTATAGATATAGGATAAAGTATCTGTTGTCTAAATTTAGCATAGGTTGAACTTGATGGACGTACGTCTTTTTTTCAACCTCATCAACTATGTAATCTTAATCAAAGTCCTAATAACAGATCAAGATAACCTGATCAAACAAATAATACAAGGACATGATACTTTTTGAACATTTATTTATTCACACATGATTCAACATTCAATATCCATGTGTGAGAAAGTATGTGAACCTTTAGGCCTCGGGCATGGTCAGCGCTTATGCGCTGACCCGTGCTGAGGCGCGCTCTCGCTTACCAGTGAGCCCCTGCAGCCGCAATGAGAGCAGCTTTAGTAGGGGCTCGCCTTCGCTTCCGCAAGCGTAGGTCTTATCCAGATTTTAGATTTCGCGCTCATGGGAGCGCAGGGCCGGTCACGTGAGCGGTTCGCCCAATGAGGGCGAACCAGCTCCGTGACGTCACTGGCCCGCCCCCGGACGGCGCGCTAACCAAGGCCAGGGAAAGCACCCGCTTTCCCTCAGCCTCAGCGCGCCTCCGCACGGGCTGAGTCACCATGGACTCAGCTTTAGATTCAGTACCTGGCGGCGACCCCTTGAGCAGCAATGACTTTAGCTAAGAGTTTCCTGTAACTGCCGGTCAGTCTCTCGCATCGGTCAGTCTCTCACATTGGGTTTGGGTAATTTTGTCCCATTCCTCCTTACAGAACTGCTTCAGCTCAGTGCCATTTGAGGGCTTACTTGCACGGACAGCTCGCTTCAGGTCCTGCCACACCATTTCAATGGGGTTTAGATCCGGACTTTGACTAGGCCATCCTAAAACGCAGAATTTCTTCTGCAGCCATTCTTCTGTAGATCTGCTTGTATGTTTAGGATCATTGTCTTTCTGCATCACCCACTTTCGCTTCAGCTCATGGACGGCTGGCCTGACATTCTCCTCTCGAATCTTCTGATACAAAGCAGAACTCATGGTGGTCAGTGGCATCAAAGCAGCCCCAAACCATCACACACCCACCACCATGCTTGATGGTTGTGATGAGGTTCTTCTGTTCGAATGCAGTTTTGGTTTTCTCCAAACATAACGTTTCTCATTGAGGCCAAAAAGTTCTACCTTTTGAATTGTTTGTCTAGAGAACAGTGTTCCAGAAGTCTTGTGGATCATCTGTGCTTTTTGGCGAACTTCTGATGGCAGCAATGTTTTTTCTTTTTTTTTTTTTTTAAAGAGCAGTGGTCTCCTGGCTATCCTTCCATGAACACCATTCTTGTTCGTTCTCTCTGATAGTTTAGTCATGAACACTCACATTAGCCAGGGCGAGAGTGGCCTGCAGATCCTTGGATGTTACTCTGGGGTTCTTTGTGACTTTCTGGATCATTTGCCATTTTGTTCTTGGAGAGATTTTGCTAGGACGGCCGCTCCTGGGTAGAGTGACTGGTCTTGAACTTTCTCCATTTGTCTGACAGTGGATTGGTGGGGCCCCAAATCCTTAGCAATGTTTTTGTAACCCTTTCTAGACTGATGAGCATCAATAACTGCTTTTCTGAGGTCCTCACATTTCTTTTGATCGTGGCATGACGTGTTTCCACACACCTGTATGGGGAAGACCAAGCTCACAAAGGTTCTGATCTGTATATAGGGTGAGGCCTCCAACACTCATCCCTGAAGATCTACCTAATTATTTAAACACCTGATTCTAATTATCCCCTGTAATTTAGCGGATAAAACAGGGTTTCACTTACTTTCTCACTTACCCTGACTCTTAATAACTCATTGTTTGTATAATTCATACATCATTTTGTTTCAAAACACACGAATTGTTTAATATAAATCCCATTGGATATTTAAGAAAAGACTGGTTTTTATTCAAGACGGTTATCATGGAAACTGGCATTTCCATAATTATCATTGCGGTCACAAACTTTTTTTCTCGCCACTGTATGTTCTGCGTGTCAGTGTAAGGTCTCCTGCAGAGGAGATGTTCTGCGTGTCAGTGTAAGGTCTCCTGCAGAGGAGAGATGTTCTGCGTGTCGGGGTAAGGTCTCCTGCAGAGGAGATGTTCTGCGTGTCAGTGTAAGGTCTCCTGCAGAGGAGAGATGTTCTGCGTGTCGGTGTAAGGTCTCCTGCAGAGGAGATGTTCTGCGTGTCAGTGTAAGGTCTCCTGCAGAGGAGAGATGTTCTGCGTGTCAGTGTAAGGTCTCCTGCAGAGGAGAGATGTTCTGCGTGTCGGGGTAAGGTCTCCTGCAGAGGAGAGATGTTCTGCGTGTCGGGGTAAGGTCTCCTGCAGGGGAGAGATGTTCTCTACAAGTAACGGGGATGGGAGCCCAATCCTACGGTCAAGTTTATAGTCTGAATCTGGGCTTGGTCAGTTGCATAATTATAGATCGGGGGTTCCCAAGTCCAGACCTAAAGAGCCCTTAGCAGGTTCAGTATTTAAGGATATCCCTGCTTCAGCACAGGTGGCTAAATCAAAATGACTGAGCCACCTGTACGGAAGTGTGAATGGCCTTAATACCTGACCTGTTGGGAGCTCTTGAGGTCTGAGTTTGGCCACCCCTTTTATAGATGATTGGATGGCACAGTCACAGTGTCACTACAGTCCTATGTAGGGCCGAAAAGACTTGTGCCCAGACTCGCTGAGCAGTGATTCCTTACCCTGCGGATGTGCCATGTCTTCGCACCGTTTAGTCATTCTTTTCCTATTTTGTTTATTTTCCTGGGTTTTTTCATTCCTGCATCAGCCCGATACACATCTTGCTTGATCTTATACTGCTGTGTGTATGTACCAGGGCCACACCTCAAAGACTAAGTAAAACAAAATCTAGTCTCAAATGCTACATCACTGTTACATAAAACACAGGCTTCTCGCTCTATCTTTGTCACCAGTCACTCTGCTATTTAGTAGGTTTCATCCATCGGAATGAGACTTGGCGCTCAAAAGTCGCTGCTGGAAAAACTCAGTTGGACACGGCGCCACCATCTTTAAATGTCCCAGCTGCCGCTCCTAATGCGAAAGCGCCCGCTAACCAGAACCGTTGTGAGCGCGCACCCGGAAATCAGGACACTAGACAGGCGCATTCACGTTCTGAGCAGCGGCGACCGCTATATTTTTAAAGATACTCCCGAAATGGCAACAAGAAGCGGCAAGTTTTTCTGGTGGCGACTTGCAATGCGGCGAAGCACCGTTGGCAGTTTGGTCGTGGCGGAGTAACAGCCATCCATTCCCTTTATATGGTGGCTTCCCGTAGGGACTCGAAACATTGGAGACAAACCGCAGATGTAATTATCTGTTTATAAGTATCCCATCCACATTCCCACACGGGGGGGTTGGGGGGGGCTGGAGGTCGCCCCACTTTCCAAAGCCTTATACCCTAGGTTTTAATTAGCTCTTTTTAATAAGTAATTAGAGCTCAACCAGTTACAAGTTCAATCTATCTTTCTGTACCGATTTTGGAAGCAATACGACCGTTGGATGGGGGTCATGTTTATGAGTCTTGGAGAAAACCGCACGGTATATTGGGCACGGTCCTGGGTGTTTTGTCTCCTTGATTGGGACACAGTATTATTAAAACTTTCCCATATCTCGCCGTTGCCTTTGTATTAATCTTTGTCTGTTTCTATAAACAAAAAAGAAATGTAAAAGCTGTGAAAATGTTACAACAAAAAATTCGGCTTCAAAACAAAAAGCTCTCCCCCAGATAACACGGTATGCCATATATTTATACCCTAAAAACTAAAGCTTCACCCCTTTATGGGGGGCTTGCACGTCACTAAATATGACATCATTTTGTAATACATAACAATACTGGATAAATGTATGTAAGCTAAAAATCATTATGGGGTTAAATGTGATGTCTGTTCTGCTACCTGGCATATTAGTATGAGAAACAGTTTCACTGTAAGAATCTGAGCTTATCTTCGACTGCGCTAACAAGGCTTCTCATAACTTCTGGCCTGTTTACACTTTCATTTGGAGCTGATTGGATGAGGAAAGATCAATAAAATCAGCTAGGAGCGAAAACCTTCCATTCTCTGTTTCACACGTTCGTTCACACAGATTTCTTCACATAGAAAGATGACATAAAAACTTACAAAGACAAGTCAAGATGGCGGACTAAAATAGTCAAACAAAATGGCTTCTTAGATCCTAATGCTGTTACGTCAGACCCCCTAATGTCTCAACTTTGTCAGAAACCAGTTTAGTAAATCTGACGGTTTAAACCAAACCATTTAGTGCTTTTTTATACCCAGTTAAGCTCCATTAAATAAGGAAAAAAATAACATGTTACCTAAAACCCGTACCGGATGTAATTTTCGCTGAGGGTAACTCCTATCCACAAAATACATTTTATGCACAGAACCAACAGCCGTTGTATCCTTCAATAGCAAACGCCTGTCCTGTTACTGTAACATGGCGTGAGATACCAGTAACGTGACATTGTCTCCCATCCAGACCCTGAGAAAGGGCTGTGCTTTGGGGCGTGAGCCTTTTCCGGCTCTGCACTAACACCAAGTTGAATACCAATGTAACGTCCATACGTTAACCTCTTGCAGACTTTAGTGGATATGTGATATTGGGGTAAACGCCTCCTTTTTCCGTCTCACTCCGATTGTCCGTACAAATTAGCTATTTCAACGAGTAAACTGGGTTAACGTTACATTGACTTTGGTGAATAGTGTTACTAATAACGTGTGTGTGTGTGTGTGTGTGTGTTTCACAAATTCTTTGCATGATTGTACTGTGTAATTTCAGACTGACCAAGGCATCAGAAATCTCACCGTAGAAGAAGCAAACCACCTGGCCGCCACTGTCCCCGACTACGGGATTCACGACCTGTACGAAGCCATCGCAACCGGGAACTTCCCGTCCTGGTCTTTCTACATCCAGGTCATGACCTTTGAGGAAGCGGAGAAATTCGCGTTTAATCCGTTCGATATGACCAAAGTGAGTCGGGGATTTTTCTCTGGTGAGACCGGGGGCGCCGGCCTTTCTTATTCGGCAGAACATCAGGCTGGTGTTACTAACTATTCACCCGGTTATCCTGTTACACGAGAATGAATTGCAGATAACCCGTTTATCAGTCTCCTGGCACCAAACTCGTGCACAGGGAGAAAAACAATCCCGCTGTTTTCACACATTAGTTTTGTGATGAATCTGTTTTCTTTGCGCTAATTATTTTGGATATACATTAGCCGTCTTGTCTTTTTGCGGTGATAACAATGTTAAACTCTTATAGCAGTGAAGGGGTTAAGACAGAACAAAATGATGCATTTGTGAGTCTCGAGCATAACGTTTGCCTGCAGTTCTTGTGATTTCGGTTTTGATTGTCCGCTTTTGGGTCAGGGAGCCTCTTGCCTTATCGCACTTCCACATGGGAACTGTGTGACTCGCACTGTGCCACGCTAAGGAACGTGTTTGCGCCATATCAAGAAACCATTGTTAAATGCCATATCGAACGGAACCTTCCTTTTTATGTCCCAGGTCTGGCCCCACGGAGATTATCCGCTCATACCCGTGGGCAAACTGGTGCTGAACCGGAACCCGGTGAATTATTTTGCGGAAGTGGAGCAGATGGCGTTTGACCCGAGTAACATGCCCCCGGGAATTGAGCCGAGCCCCGATAAAATGCTGCAGGTAAGAGGGGGGGTTTCGATGCTGTGGTTTGGGGAAAATAATGCAGAGCGAGAATTCTGTTCCGCAGCGGTGATTGCGAGCTGGCGTTACCCTGTTATAACACCTTAAATACAGCCCAAGTGTGGGAGCGCACGTGACTTATCAAGTGTTTGTCCCGCACTGATGGTAAAAGTAGCAGACCGCGCCCGGGGTTACGAGGGTTGAGTATATTCCGCGATGTGAAGAGAAGGTACTTCTGAAAACATTTAGGGGGTTATTCAATATGTTCTGAAAACGATAGACCCGATCCTTTCGCTTACCCCCTAATTTCTTGTTACATCCGTGCTGTACATAATCCGTAACCTGTTTCAGGGTCGCCTCTTCGCCTACCCGGACACGCACAGACACCGCTTGGGAGCAAATTACCTGCAAATCCCGGTGAACTGCCCGTACAAAGCTCGTGTGGCTAATTACCAGCGGGACGGCCCCATGTGCATGTTTGATAACCAGGGTAAGAACAGAGCTGTTCTGTCATACTGCTACATTATCACTGAGGATGCAATGTAAAACCCCGGAGCAAAGTGCGACGGTACAAGATGATGCAGAGTATCACTGCTTTGTATTCATATTTCTGGAGTACTTCTGCTTTTATACTTTAAATACCCTTTCTGTTTTCTGTTGAGTATAAATATTGCATAAACCGTTGTAAATGTCCCATTTTGTATTGGGTGTGGGGATTTCTTTAGGCTTTCAGTGACTTCCGATACAGGTTGTGTTTCCGTTCTGTTATTAATGTAAAATTTACTCTCTTTCCTAAAGAAATCCTACGCCAGATTCCCTAATGAGACAAACCTGCAATTACTGGTCATATGCCCTATATTTTTTTTACACCCTTGGAGCTGAAGATAAATCTTCTATTTCCTTCACCACAGAGCTGCTGTGTGGCTTTGTTTTTCTTAACACCTGCCTGAACCCTCCCCCAAACTCCCCCCCAGCTCATTTCTGGTCCCCCGATTTCTAAAGTACCCCTCCTCCCCCCCACCCCCCAGACTTGTTAATTCGTTTAAAAAAAACAAAAACTTACAATCTGACCGCTGGGTGACATTAGACATCGCGGTCTCTGTAAGTTCTTCTCACTTAGATTGTAAGCTCTTCGGGGCAGGGAAGCCTTTTGCTAAAGTGACTTTTATGTCTGAAGTGCTTATGCCTATTATGTTGTGTATGACTGCTGTGTTTTTTTGGGGGGGGGGGTGGCATTTTAGCGCTTGTGCTCTTTTAGTGTACTCTGTACTGGAACAAATTAGCAGTGGGGCACCAATTGCTGTCGGGTCTGATCCTGCGCTGGATCCCATTGTGTGGATAGTTTCAATAGTAGGAAGGCATCAGGCCAGCCGGAACCGAAATGCGTCGGAAATATTCAATTCAAAAACCTGCTGAAATCCTACTATTGAATCTATGAGTACCCTGCCACCCTACTACTGAACCTATACAACTATATACATTTTTAAAAAAATGCTTGGCTTGGGTTGGATTGCTGCTTTATTTCATTGAAGGGTAATGTTTGCTGCTATAACCAGAGCATGGATCATATGGTAACATTGTCTCCCCTTTTACACCTAGGTGGCGCTCCAAACTACTTTCCAAACAGCTTCACCGCCCCTGACAGCCAGCCGCACCTGAGGGAACATAAATTCAGGGTGTCTGCTGATGTGGCACGTTACAACGACAATGACCTTGACAATGTCATGCAGGTAACGAACAGCTTGATGTCGGGATCCACCGTCTAATGTAACATTACTCTTTAAGTCGGCGACGCCTTAATACAGAGGCAGTTCTAATCTTCGTTATACAGCTCGTTACATCATGAGCCAACTGGCTCTTCACTATCTGAGCTGCCAGGCACGTGGCAATCTCCATGATCTGAAGCATGTGCAGCCGGGGTGGAACATGGAAACATTAGTTGCAAGAAGTATTTCCAGCTGACTGTCCCCCTGCAGCAGGATTATATATCGGGCTCCCCAACTCCCCTTTCAATGAATGAGATATTAAAGCAGAAATAAGATGGATCACCTGGTTAACGGTTATATGGATGGGAGTAAAGACATACTACAGCGTAGCACTGGTTTGTGTGCCTGGGCCTTGGTGCTGGAGGCTTTGGTGCCTACAGCACAAAGGGTTTACACCGGAGATGTAGCCGGCAGTCATGTTACAATGTAACAGTCCTGCTGGTAGAACCGTTCTAGTCATTTTGCTCTAGAGGTACAGCCACAAAGTGCTATAAGTGGCTACAACTTCTATACCCTCCCACAGGTGCGGGACTTTTATACTAAAGTGCTGAGCGAGGAGCAGCGTCGGCGTTTGTGCGAGAACATCGCTGGACACCTGAAGGATGCTCAGCTCTTTATTCAGCAAGAGAGCAATAGTATAGCATGTTCTGCCAGCCTGAACACTAAACTGCAAGGGATGTACACCCCCCCAGTCATGTACCCATGTACCCCCCCCCCCACCTTTGTATCGCTCCCCCCCCCCCCCCCCCCAGCGTTTGGGAGTTCTCCCCCCCCCCCCCCCCCCGCTACTTCCCCTCCATTTTGTATCATTGCTTATAAAGTGGACAAGTGAACAACAAAGTGGTGCATAAAAAAAAATATATATTTGTGCATTTGGAAAGCTTGATAAGAGGCTCGCTGCCTGCATGAGGTGACTATGCAAGATATTCTTATTGCTGATACCATGTGACCCTCAGAATATTCCTCCTCCTAGGTGAAAAACTTCAGTGATGTTCACCCTGAATACGGCTCGCGTATCCAGGCCCTGCTGGATAAATACAATGCTGAGGACCGAAAGAAGGTACGGTTCCCTTTAAATCGGATGCCTGCAACACGCTGCTTGTCATGTAATGCAGATGCCCGTGGCTCTGCAGGGTTACTGACCCTTCTAGCGGTGAAGGGGTTAACTTGATGTGACATTATCCATCTCATTTGTTCTTCTGCAATCTTTGCAGCTTACTTCAGCTCGCGCCGTATTTCCTATTTTCCCAATTCTTTTCCCGCCTTTTGCAAGTCTTCCTATAATAATATTTTGCACGTGAGCTCGGTCATTACGGTCCCTCCTGGGAGTCGTTGGACTCGGAGCAGAGTCTTGCACAGAAGTTCCATCTCGGGTTTCTTATCTCCGTCCCGAGAGATCCCCAGTGGGGCCCTGATGTGATTACAGCATTAAAGCCTGGGTTGGATGGGCTTGTGATCTAGAGCGGCGGTTCCGAACTCCTGTCCTCCAGAACCTCCAACAGGTATTAAGGATATCCCTGCTTCAGCACAGGTGGTGCAGTCAAAATTGACGGTGCACCTGTGCTGAAGCAGGGATATCCTTAATACTTGTTGGGGGTTCTTGAGAACTGGAGTTGGAACCGCTGCTCTAGACAGATTAACCTTCCTAAGGCAGCGTTTATAGTGCCGGCGACGCGACCGATGACGTCGCTGTCGCCACTGGCGAAAGTGGGTTTGGAGCAACGTCGTTGGCGACAAGGCCAGTAACGTCATGAAGGCGGAGTGCAGTAGGCGCTCTGTGATTGGTGTAGAGACGGTTACATGTGGCGACTGTCTCTCCCAAAATAAAATTTCAATGGCTTCAAAAAAAATTGCAGCTCCGGCGCACTTACTATAAGCGCTTGCGACAGATCCAATGTATATTGTTTAGTCTGGTATAGGGTGACCAGGTGTCCCGGTTTTGCCGGGACAGTCCCGTTTTTTTCTCCCTTGTCCCGGTTGCTGGTCCGTCCCGGTAATGTCCCGGATTTTCTCCCTGGTCCCGTTTTCTGTGTCGGCTCTGCACGAGTCGGCGGCGGCGAGGAGGAGGATGCGGCGGCAGCAGCGGGTATTTTGAGAATGCCCGGGGGTTGGGCTTCCTTAGTTAAACATGCTGGGCCGCAGGGGATTGGCGCACTTACTATAAGCGCTTGCGACAGATCCAATGTATTTGTTTTGCCTGGTACCACGTACTAAAGCCTGGTACGACTGTTTTCCTTTATTTTATAGAGATCTGTGAAGACCTACACCCAGCATTCCTCTTATGTGACTGCCAAGGACAAGTCTAACCTGTGATCTTTTGCTGGAATAATCATCCGTCCACAAGCTTACATTTACCTCGCCTACAACTGTGGCGCATAGCTCCGAAAATGTACCAAAAATCCGCGCCAGACCGCATCTTCCGGCTAATTCTTCTGATGGCAGACTAATTAATACGATTTGTACTAGATAAGTGTTCAAATGCTACTAATGGTCACTAAATGGTTCTGATGAGACGTTTTTGCTACTTGCATGTTCAGTGATTTTATGGGGGGGGGTTTTGTTCTAGAAAATAACGAGTTGTAATATTCAATGTCAACACTAAAAAATGCTTAACTGTGAAACTGATGGTTAAAATACTTCAGTTCTATAATTTCATCTGACATTAAAAAAAAACTCTTTTTTAATAACTAGCCATGCTTATCCAACCGTGGATAAATCGAAAGCAGAATATGCCGTTTTTACATTTCATAAGCATCAGATACGTGGAATTTTTTTGCGCCTGTAGGTGTGACCTTCCAGTGCCTTATAATAAATAAATAAATCTCGCTAATGGCAAGAAGTGCAGGTGAGAAGATGACATTGTTATGTTTAGTTTTCCAATGTCGAAGTGCGACAGGGAAACTCTTCTCCTGCTCTGTGTCAGAGGCGTGTGACACATGCAGAGGCTTCTGGGACTGCAGGTTCATTAGAGACGCAGAACGGTGGGGATAGCTGCCCGGCCGTTTCGGTTTGGGATGTATGATGTGTGACGCAGAGCGTTGGGAGATGCTCGCACCCGCGATGCTGTGATTTCTTTGCTGCAATAAACCTGCCTGCAGTTAACACAATCTGTGTCTTTATTTATAAGCACAAATACATTTTCTTTTCCGCATTCGGTGAAGGTAATATTGTTTTGCCCCTGGGACAACTAGCCACGGATGTTTCGTGGCTGACGCAGGTAATCTTTACCCTGACCTTTAACTCCTAGCTATGTCACTGGAGGCAAGGACTAACACCAGGGATCAATATTGCCAGACAGAAACACGAGTTTATACAATTAATTGGAAAAGTGTATCCACAACAGTACAAATACAGACAACACCCATACTAAACTGGGGATACCCTGCAGGCGTAGTTACAGGGACCTTGCATAGGTTTCCCCCTGTTCTGCTTCCTGCACAGGGCCTACTTGTCAGGCCTGAGACCAGCACTGGAGCTTTCCACCTGAACTCGGAACTAGAGCTACAGCCAAGATAAACGAACCAGGGGTCTCTTCCTGCCCCCCCCCCCCCCCTACATGTTTACCCCAGCCCACTAGATTGCAACACTCAGGGCCAGGTGCTGCCTACATGCCCAGGCCCTGATTGGTGGGTAGGAACTGCAACATAACATTTGCAACATAAACTTACAGGAGAAGGTCCCAGCCAACATCTGCCACACATTAACCCCCTGATTCCTGAGGTGCTGGAACCAAGTAAAATACAGAACATAAAATACAATACCAATGTATTACTGACAGGTAGGGGTAATGGCAGACTTAACCGTTTATTAGCAGCAGCCATATTTACCCCCTACTGTCTCACCATAACACCTACTTCAGGGCTGAAACATCATCTAAATGGCCCTTTCTGATATTGGATCATGTTTTGGTGTCCTGTGGTGCTGCAGTAACTCCTTTACTGGCCTTGCTGGGACTGTTGGCCACAGCTGTACTGGCTTTCAGGGTGATAGCTGGTTCTTTCTCACTCTGGTGTCGGCGCCTCCGTCTTCTGCAGGCCCCAGGAGAGCTGGAGGCAATCCCCGCGGAAGAACTCTCTCCTACTCCCCCTGATAGGCTGCAAACTCAGGCAGGAGTATGTTTAGAACAGGAACAGGAACAGTCTTTATTCTTGCAGCATACACTGGATACACCGCATAACTCTCTAACACTGGTCTCCAGCCTCTGGGTGGTACCTGGACTCACACTCCCAGCCTTGGGCACCAAGGGCTGCCTAGCTCTTTCTTTACTCCCTGATAGAGTAAGGGGTATAGTCCTCACACCCACTTACGGTTGCCCGTTGTCCGGTATTTGGTTACTCTCCGTGCGTACGTACAGTACATGCAGTACTGACAACTTTGTTTAATTGCTCACTCGCCCTCACTTTTCTTTTACTATACTAACATTCTTCCCATTTTCAAGATCTATTAAAAATAACCCGCATTGTAAATTCTCAGGAAGGCTCCATAACTCAGCTCTCATCCCAGCAGCATTGCAATCTCTGCAGCACCCTTACTCTCAGCTCTCATCCCAGCAGCATTGCAATCTCTGCAGCACCCTTACTTACTGATCATCCCAGCAGCATTGCAATCTCTGCAGCACCCTTACTTACTGATCATCCCAGCAGCATTGCATCTCTGCAGCACCCTTACTTACAGATCATCCCCAAAAAGGCAGAGCAGGTTACTTATTCACTGGAATGATTTAATATGCAATTTAATGCTGGATTTTGAAGTCTAAAATTGAAAGCCACTGTACTGATAAAGAGGGGGGGTGAGAGTGAGGATGAGGAGGTTTTCAACAATCTTGGAATGTGTGGGAGCAGCAGTAAGATCAGTATTGCTCGCCATGTACAGTATGACTGCAGGTCAGTTATTTATAAATTATCTGACCATTACGTCATTTGTTCTAAATTTCACTCCAACCATGCACTTAATTTGCACCAATTTGCACCATTTCATATTCTATTTCCTAAAACAATCCTCGGAAGAGCGCTCCCTCCCAAAACTCCTCCCCAGATTTTTTACGAAATAGAATATAAATTGGTGCAAATTGGTGAATACTTGGAGTGAAATTTAGAACAAATGACATAACAGTCCGGTCATTTATAAATAACATTCTTCCCCACCAACGATTCTCGAGTGCGTCGCACCTTTCACCATTGTGTCCAGTATTTTTGGACAAGCCACCTGGCCACCCTAGTCACACGCCATGTTTCCTGAACATTTACTCAAACTGATTCCCTTACATTGTTCTTCCTCCCCCTTCTCTTCACCCTTCCATCCTCTTCCCCCCATCTCTTTTCCCCCTCCCCTTCCTCCTCTTTCACCTCCCTTTCCTCCTCTTTCACCCTTCCTTCTTCCCCCCCCCTCCTCTTTCACCTTTCTTCCTCCTCTTTCCCCCCTCCCTCTCTTTCACCCATCCTTCTCTTCCCCCTCCTCCTCTTTCACCCTTCCTCCTCTTTCCCCTTCCCCCCTCTCCCTCTTTCACCTTTCCTTCTCCTATTTCCCCCTCCACCTTCCCCCCCTCCTCATCTTTTCCCCCCTTTTCCTCCACCCCTATCCCTCCATCTCCTCTTTCCCCCTCCTCTTCCTCCCCTCTTTCACCCCTCCTCCCCCCCTCCATCTCCCTACCCATCTCCTCTTCCACTCCCTCTCCTTCCCCCTCCTCCCCCTCCATCTCCTCTTCACCCCCTCTTCTTTCCCTACCCTCCACCTCCCTACTCCAGCTCTTCTTTTCCTCCCCCTCCTTCATCCCTCCCCCTTCATCTCCTCTTTCCCTTTTCCCCGCCCCCCCCCATCTCCTCTTCTGCCTCTCCCATCTCCTCTTCCTCCTCTCCCGCGCCCTCCCCCTCATCTCCTCTTCCTCTTCCCCCTGCTTGGCCCCTACTCCTCCCTCAGCCTGTCTTTTCCTCCCCCCCCCCATCTCCTCTTTCCTCCCCCCCCTCCCCCCCCCCATCTCCTCTTTCCTCTTTGCCTCCCCCCCCCCCCCCCCCTCTCCCTCTTTTCCCTCCCCCCCCCCCCCCCCCGCCATCTCCTCTTTTCTTCCCCCCCCCCCGCCACTCTCCTCTTTTCCTCTCCCCCCCCCCCCCCCCTCTCCTCTTTCCTCCCCCCCCCCCCCTCTTCCTCTTCCTTCCGTCCTCTTCCCTCTGGCCCTCATGATTTCCGGTTACTCCCCCCCTCTACCAACTGATAACTCATCATTTCTTTCTCCCCACAATGTGTGTTGTATTCCTTGGCAAACAGTTTACCAGTGTAGGGGCCTATGCAGAGAGCAGCGCTAAATAAATTGGAGAGTTAAGAAAAAGTAATCTTAATGAGGAGTTTTATTCCCATATTCAGAAATGGGAGAAATTCCGCTATTTTTAGCATTACGCCATGTGGGAGAATTGTAAATTAGGAATGCGCGAGCTGAAAGGGAGAAAAAAAAATCTCATTTTTTTTTTTTTTTTCCCTATAGCCGGCGAGCTCCTGCTTCTTGCCAACTTTAGTTGGCGGAGAAAATTGAAGAAAATCACGCCAAAAACAGCCGCTAGATGGCGAGCGCGCCTTTCTGAATTTGGATATTTTTCAGACTGGCGAGATGTAGTTTCTCGCCAGCCGCGCGGCGAGATTTTCAAATAGAAAAAAAAAATGGCGCGTTTTTCCTACCTCGCCATTTTCAGCTGTTTTTTGCGCGATTTTCGCCGGAAAATGGCGAGATTGTAAATAGCGCTGCTCTCTGCATGAGGCCCTATGTCTCGCATAAACGTGTTAACGAAAGCCCAACGGAGTCTAACTGGCTTTGTTTGAGAAAGATTGTATATTTATTTGTATCCTGTGACGATGAACACGCTGTGCTCTGGGTCTGCCAAATTCATACTTATCAGATCATTCTTTTATTTTATAATGATGACTTTAGAATAACTTTGCAAACCAAAATAATGTACCTATGGATTTAAGGGCTGAGTCTGATCAAAAGAAATGGCATACGGATTATTAAAAAAAAAAAAACCTGAGTTTTGTTTACAATAGAAATGTTAAATGTTATATATATATATATATATATATATATATACAGTGTTCGACAAACCTATACATTTGCACGCCCCAGGCGAGTGGATTTAACATCGTGGCGAGCTCCTTTTGGCCCAAGCAGCACACGTTTGGTACTAGGTGGCGAGTAGATTTTTTTGTTCGGCGAGTAGATTTTTTGGTGATTTGTCGACCACTGTATATATATATATATATATATATAAATAAATTGGAAAGAGATGTCAGTGAGTTTATTTAACCATTTGATCATGGCTCTGTCCTTCACTCACCTTGGTCCCATGAGGGGCTACTGTCCAGGACAATTCAGGGGCATCAAGGCACCAGACAAAGGCGTAAAATAAAGGATATTTATTCCGCCCGGAGCCAGCAGACATGGCTCAAATCATAAACAGAGCTTACACTCGCCCAACGGGATTACGAGGGGGAATCCTATCTAACTATGTGCTGGGCGCTGCTTCAGTAGGCGTAGGCCAGATCCATAGTAAGCGCGTGACGTCACACGCACCTGTACTTGACGCGATCAGTGGCCTGCGGGGATTGCGCGATGGGGGGCGTGCCCGTGACGTCACGTGAGCGGTGCGCCCTCATTGGCCGAACCACGGACGTGATCCGGCCGTCGCGCTGCAAATTCAAACAAATTTGTCTCGCCGTGCATCGGCCGCCTCGGCGCTCTCGTGCACGCGTACGCACTATGGACATCATTGCCTTTCTGCCTTTTGTTTTCGGCAGCTTTTGCTATGGCCGCGGCCTTACCCAGGAGTACTTCCATGTCCGCTGGGGTTTCATGTCTCCCAGACCTCGGGGATGATATTTGCACAGTAGCTGTTTCCAATGTTCCGCTCTCAAGTCTCGTCCTCGGTATCTCCGGCAAAGCTCCTCGGAGATACTCCAGCCAGCCCAAAGTCTCAGGGCACAGAGCAAGTTTCAATCTCCCGCTTGGATCGGCCCCCGAGCCTCGTTCTGGGGTGTCTCCGGCAAAGCCGCGGAGCAAGCTGCTTACACGCTAACTCCAGGACAGTCTCTGGAGCTCGGATCAGCTCACCGTTCCTGTTTTCCTGTCTTTATAGGAAAGCATGGAAGATGGAGCTATGACCAATCACAGCGCAGATGCGAGGGCTCACCTTTGGTGCCCAATCCGGGCTGGGGATGTGCCTGTGCGGCCAGGTTGTCTCCAGGGGCGGGATTACAAGATAGTGGGAATTTGTCATACCTTGCTGTCTTCACCACAGTGTATCCTGCAGGGTGTGGATTTTCCAATAGATATTTTTGGCATATACCTCTTGTCCATATCTTTCTTATATTAGAGTGCTGGGAACCCAGTTGGGTGTTCTATTTATATATTGGGAGGGTTAAGGGTCCCTCCATTGTTCTCTTTGCACCTTCTCCACCTTTTCGTTCATTGCAATATACCCGGAGTACTGCAAATACATTATACTTTTAGTACACAGGAATATATTGAATAAAGGTTTCCCCATACAGTGATACATAGTAGCACACAGAGGTTAGGGGCCAGATGAGCCACATGATATGGATCTGCAGATCCAGATGGATAGGGTCAATGGCTAGTCTTATCCTTTAATATGCTGGCCATTCTGCCCCTACCCTCACAGCCGCCCCTTCATGTAATACAGGAAGGCCGCAGTGGAAAAGAGAGAAAGCATTATTCACATTTCATGTCAAACCACCACAATTTTGCAATAATTTCCCCTCAGTGTCTTCCTGCGCAACGAGACGGAGAAATGACCACGCGCTATGTACAGACCCCTCCTTCCCTGGACACACGTAACGAAGGTGTGTGACAAGAGTTCACCAGCTCAGAAACCGCTGCTAAAGAGGAAGAGAAACCCCGTTCCTCTTCCTGCTGCTGTGACTATGACCAAACTGCTCTAAAAGGGATCTGACCGGGTCGGAGGGGGAAAACCCGCACAGAACTGGGCTTAACCCCTTCCGTGCTCGAGGGGCGAACACGTTTTGACATTTGAGCAATTATAGGTGCGATGCGTGAAAGTAAAACTTTGCTTTTCCAAGATACCGACTCCACACCGCGTGCTCCACCCAGAGATATCGAACCGCGCCGAAGATATCCCGCCGTCAGCGAGGGGCGGCATTTAATGTGGGTTATGTCTATCCTTGCTTTTCATATCCCGCAGGCAGGTTATTCGCTAATTAGATACCTCGTTTGTTGAGAAGGTGATCTCGTTAACGTTTGCTGAGTCACTCGTGAGTAAGAGGGTTAAAAACTGGAGCTGATCTTCAAGGCCAGCCATGTGCTGCTCAGCTGTGTATGTGCGCCAAGCGGCTGTTAGAAAACAATGAGGTTTTATAAGAACATTTCCCCTGGGGCAATCCTGTATCCACGCCCGGCGTGCGGTTTGTGAGTACGGCTGAGCGGAATGAGCTTCGTGGGCACACATGATGCGCAGAAGGGTACCGCATGACTAAGAGTGTGACCCCCCTGGAGTGATGCCAGGAAAGTCTCTAGGGGATAAATCAGAGGGGGAATGGGATGAAAATTCAGATAAGTGGAAATCAGAACGGTGCCAGGATTGGTGCGATTAAAAAGCTGGGAAAGGAATTCTGCCCACTGTGAGACCCGGGTGGGAAAGTATGATATAGCAATGTAAGAACCATGTAACCCCTTTATACCAGATATCTGTGAAAACGGGTGTGCAGACACAATCTTTGTTTATGAAAAGGATGTGCAAATGGTTATTCCAGCAGGTGTGGTTAGAGGTGAATGAGGTCTGAAGACCTCAAATGTGCTTGTCATGTAGAAAACTTGCTGAGGTTTTTAGATGTTTTCTTACCCTTACAATCTATGTTTTTGGTGCCTGAGTCACAGGGAGATAAAGTGACTTGCCCAAGGTCACAAGGAGCCGACACCAGGAATTGAACCAGGTTCCCCTGCATCAAACTCAGTGCCAGTCAGTGTCTTTACTCACTGAGCCTCTCCTTCTCATATATATATTATAGTATTTCTGAAAAGCTGCCTAATTTACACCTCTGGTGGTAAACGTATTATATACTATTATATATAATAAGGCTCTACTGTACAGTTCATCAACTCAGGTTGCTGACTGCCTGGGCTGTCTCACATTCTCTCCCACTTCTTATCTAGGGTTTCATTGTTTTATACCTTCTGCAGTGAATATTCCATGACATGATTTTGCAATCACAGTCTGGAAACATCTGCTTGTACATTTTCAGAGCCAGCTTTGACGACACACACTGTTTCCTATCGTAGAGGTCTTACGTATAAGGCCTGCATGATGAAATGTTGGTTCTAGGTTGGAGGTGGGGAACGGGGTACTAGGATCTGGTCGCAGAGATTATAATAGCGGTGTGGAAATCCGCTCGGCTCTGGGCTCTTCCCTGACTGTAGCCCTTTAATTACTTTCTCTATCTCTTCTATAGTGATGGGTTTCTCCAATGCAAGTTTGGCTTGAGCCCCCCATGTGCTAAGTTTCACCTTGCTTACGAAATCACCAATAGCTGTTGTGTGTAAATTTGTGTTCTCCTTTTGGTCTGCATCCAAGTTACATAGTTTTTCGTAACATTTCCCAAATTGTTCTCTTATTTTGATTGGGTCGTAAGTTCAGCAAGTGAGCGATTTCCCTTCTCAGGCAATTTATATTAAATAGGTTCTGTTTACTTTTAAGCCTGACAGCTAAGCTAGCGTTTTGTCTATATTATTCCTCTTCTCATAACATTTGTGTTTGAGCCGTCATAGTGATTTCTGGATTTTATGCGAGGTAACCACATTTATTTGCCTCTAGCATTAGTCAGCTCTAAAAGTTTTGATGCATCTGCTGTAGGCTTATGTTTTATCTCTTCTTCGTACAGTTGCTTACGGTATTATGTTATGAGCAGCCCACAGCGTAGCGGGTGCTATATCCTCCACATCATTTTCCAGGAAATCATTTCCTACGGCCTCTTTATCTTTTAATGTAACATTGCTATCTTTCTGTATATGGACTAATTTAGTTTCCAGGACCATTTTTACAAGTGATATCCCCTCTCATCTAGTTTAATCTAGTCTGTCCATGTGATGCTACCAATATTAACTTTTTTTTTGTGATTTTATTAAAATTGTATCGATCCATAAAAATACCATCGATTCTCGAGTACTTACAGTATTATGTGGGTGTGAGTAGAATGTGAAATCTTTACCCGATGGATTCGTAACTCTCCACGTGTCCGTTAGCGGTATGTGACTCAAAGTGGTGTTTACTGTACATATTTGCTACATTTAACGTGACCACTTCATGTATCCATCACTGGGTTTCGTGCAATATTGAAGTCACATCTCAGGAATATTGGTCCTTCTCGGAATACATTCAGTTGTTTTAACATAGTTTCCATAAAGCCACTTGACCCTAGTTTGGGGCATATCTGTTAGCAAAGGTCATAGTTTATGCTTTGCCTGTTACAACGACGGATCTGCTCTCTGTATCTCTTCACAATTACATTTTGGAGTTGAATGTTCTTATGTGATAATATTCCACCTCCATTTTTTTTCGTGCAGGAGGAACTAAATTACGTCTCGGTGTAATGTGTGTCGAGCATCTTGGGCTTTTTACCCTTTTTGAAACTAGTCTCTTGTATAAAGATAACCTCACCCTTGAGTTGTTTGAATTTTCCCAGAGCTGTTTTCCTTTTAGCAAAGGAGTTTAACCCTCTACTTTCGGTGACATGTCTGATGTAGAAGGTGAAGCACTCACAGACTGGTATATACTGGGACATTCTGTGCTCTGAGGTCAGGGGGTCCCTGCTTTCTTAGATTTGTCATAAGGACTCTGACCAAAACCAGATCATCGTATGGTTTGAATGAATCTTACTACTGTGAAGCGCTATGTACATTAATGGCGCTATATAAATAAATATAAATAAAGACATACAATACAATACAATATCTTCAGTTATTGTGACACTATCAACAGTCTCCAGGCTTTTTGCTTCAGAAACAATGGGTCATGTTGCAGTTTTCTTTTTCTGGATTTTGCATATACTCCTGCGAGTCCGTTAGATTAGTTTTTTTTTAATATAGTTTAATATCTGTATATTTGCTTATGATTCCCCCGTTGGAGCGGAGCGCAGACCTCAGGCGGCCATCTTGTTTGTCTGCTACCCACGCCACCATGATGTCCCTTTTCTAACGTTCCTTTGGTATAGTGTTAACGCATTCATCCAACTTAAAACACATCGACCCAGATTCTGGCTCTTCGGCCCTCCTATTAACTCAGCCCTGATCTCTGCATCCTTCTCTTGCTCAGTTTGATGAAAGACGTAGGTGTCGCCATGATCCCCACGGAGAGGCAGGAGGGACACTCACCGATACTTACCCCGAACATCCACATCGATCTCTACATCTCTGTGTGTGAGGCCTGTCTCTCCCTAGAACCACATGCCAGCTCGGAGCGGTTTATTGGGACTGAGCGACTCACCGTTGGAATGTAAAAGGCAGCAGGTCCCCCCATACGTGAAAACACACCTGTGTTTAGCAGCCAGCGGTTAGGGGCCTGTCAGAGCTTGTGCAGATTATCAGGAGCAGGGTGCAGCGGGGAGACCCGTACAATGGGGCACAGGAGGTTCTGGCACCACGGTGGCAGAGAACCCCTAGGACCCGCGCTGTGTGCGGGCAGTAGTACTGTAATGGGCAGGAGGGAAACACACGGCGGGCATCGTTTCGTTTGTATCTCACTCCGTCTCCTGTGGGCAAAGAAATGTCGGGCGCTGTTATTACAACCCGATCCCCCCCTCCCCCATTGCCATTAACCGCCCACTCAGTGCTGGACGGAGTGCCCACTCCTTGGGATAAGAGGAGGCAGCGAAGGGAATGAGGGAAAGTACAGATCCACATTAACCAGTTACTGTCCCTTGTATCAGTGGAGATGAAGAGGTTAAACCAGCTGAAATAGCTGCAGTTGGTAGGGTAGGCAGGAAGAGGCTCCTTGGTGTGTGCAGGAAGGGAGGGGGGTCTGGGGGGATAGGGAGGGAGACCTGGGGGGGGGGGATAGAGGAGGGAGGCATGGGGGGGGGATTGGGTGGGAAGTCTGGGTGAGGGGAGGTCAGGAGGTCTGTGTGGCTGGGAGGGAGATCTTGGGGGGGGTAGGGAGTGAGGCTTGGGAGGTCTTTGGGTTATATGGAGTAATGAGGTTCTGTGGGATATGTTATTGAGACATGGAGGTGTGATCGGGGGAGGTAAGGCATGTGTGGTAGGTCTTGGGGGATCTGTAGTTGTATTCTTTTTGGCGGTTAGTCGTTTTTTTTATCGTGATGTTTTTTGTGGGGTGATATGGAATGAGGTCTGGGGGGGACAGGGGGGGAGGTAGGTCCTGGGGGTGATAGGGGATGGAGTTTGGGGGGTGACTAGGGTAGGGATTTCTTTTGGATGGAAATAGGGGGGAAGGTCTGGGGAGGAGGAAGGTCAAGGAGGTAGGGAAGGGTGCCATGGGTGTGGCAGTTGCAGTGAGAAGCTCTGGGCGGGAGGACAGTGAGTGCTGAAGGGACAGTTAAGACTTTGAGTGGAGGAAAAGTGAGAGCCCTGAGGTGGGAAGCAGGAGTGGGGGGCGGGGTCTTGAGTGCTGAAGAGAGAGGGGGGTGGGTCAGTGAGGAGCCCTGGGTGTGGAAGGGAGATTGACAGAACCCTTGGGTGGGGGCAGTGAGAAGCCCTGAAATGGGAGGAAGGTATGGACTTTAGGATAACAGAAGATACAGGCACACGGACTTAAACAACAAATGAGTTTTGCAGCAGGGAACTGGTTCAATTCCTTGTGTCGGCTCCTTGTGGCTTGGGCAAGTCACTTTATCTCCTGTGCCCCAGGTACCAAAACATGATTGTAAGCTTCCACTGGGCAGGGCCCTGTGCCTGCAAATGTACGTAAACTAGCAGGCCTATACAAGAACTTACTATTAAATATATTAATGTGCCAAATCCCGAAGTTGGCAGAATAGCCTGCCTTTCTCCCTTTGTGTTACGTCCGCATGTGCCTGCATCTCTCTCATTGCACATGCATCTGCTGGACCCTTGGACTCTCTTTGACACAGTGCACTGGGCTAGTACCCCCCTATCCCCGCCCCCTAACCCTTATTATTGAGTGCCTGCATTCCCCTTGTGTCCGTGGGAGAGGGCAGGGAGGGGTGGGAGGAGTGGCAGTATCTGGGTGGTAGGAGGGCACGAGGGACTTTATTCTACTTACTGTATATAAATAACTACAACCTCCCCTCCCCCACGGAGATCACATCACAACCCCTGCTTTACATCCTAGACCAGAGCATCAGATTCCCGAACCGCAGCTCCCCACAGTACCCCTCTTTCCGTCAGTAGGTGGGCACTCTAGTGGGGGACAAGCTCATACAGGGGGATCCCCGGTACCCCCCCCCCTCTTTCCTGGCAGTAGGTGGCCCCTCTTAGTGGGGGGCACTCTATACAGGGGGATCCCAAAGGTACCCCCCCGCTTCTGGCGTAGTGGGCACTCTTAGTGGGGGGGACAAGCTCATACAGGGGGGATCCCACAGAGAGGATAATTCTATCATCGGAACTTCACAGGGATGGAGAGGACCTCTGGGAAGGCTTGGCAGAGCATTGCCGCCCATGCAGAGCATTACACCCCATGCAAAGCATTGCAGTCCATGCAGAGCATTGCCAGTCCTGCGAGCATTACACCGCGCATGGACAGCACCCCATTCCGAGTTCCCCCCCCATGCAGAGCATTGCAGTCCATGCAGAGCATTGCCGTCCATGCAGAGCATTGCATCCCATGCAGAGCATTGCCGCCCATGCAGAGCATTACACCCCATGCAGAGCATGCAGTCCATCAGACGCCTTGCGTACCAGGCAGAGCATTACAACCCCATGCAGAGCATTGCAATAAAACCCATGCAACTTGCACCCCATGCAGACATTTCCGCCCATGCAGAGCATTGCACCCCAATGCAACAGCATGCCCGAGTCCTGCAGAGCAGTGCACCCCCATGCAGAGCATTGCACCCCATGCAAAGCATTGCAGTCCATGCAGAGCAGTTACCCCATGCAAAGCATGCAGCCCATGCAGAGCATTGCACCCCATCCAGCTTGCCCAAAGCATTTCATCTGAGCTACCCAACCCTCAAGCAGTGCATCCCCAAGCAATCAAGCCATACCAAGCATTACAACCCAGCAGACTTCTCCCATGAGCGCATTGCTCGCCATGCAAAGCATTGCATCCCATAGACATGGCCCGATCCATTGCAGAGCATTGCAGTCCCTGAGAGCATGCAATCCTGAGGACTGCGTCTCCTGCAGAGCATTGCATCCCATGCAGATCATTGCATCCCATGCAGAGCATTGCGCATGCAGACTGCACCAAGCTCGTCCTAGAGCATTGCAATCCCATATATCATTCATTTCCGGATGCTGCGATGCACATTGCATCCCTGACGTGTCATGAGTCATTGCATCCGCGGGGCACTATACAGTTTTAAGTTTTGATTGTTTTGAACATTTTTTTTTTTTCTGCAGTTCCTTGGTATGTTTTGGGGGAAGGAATGAATTAGTGAAGGAAGGAAGGAGGGAGGATGAATGCAGAAACACGAGACCCTGTGTGCGCAAGGCAAGACACTAACCCCTTCGTTGCTGGAATGTCCTGTTATTCTGGCTTCCCACCTGCATTTGTCTAGACGATCACATTAAAGATGGCTACCTGTATGATAGTTTTTCTTTCTGTATATCCTCATAAACACTCACAATACCAGCTAATCAAAGCCCCTCCAATAGCCTCTTCCCCATCTGTGGGTTTAATACATCAGTGGGCCTTCTTATTTAAATATAAACGTGTGGGTTTTATTCTGTTATTTGCTTGGGGTTTCTGTGCGGGGGACCCGGGGGTTTGTGGGGCAGGGCGTTTTTTTGACCTGGGCACAGGTTCTTCCTATTCTCTAGAATCCCCCGAGACTTAGCATCTTTACAATACCTTACAGTAATCATATTTGATCGATCGGCCTGTGTGTTACTGCATCGCAACCTTCCCATAAAGTGATGGCGGGTACGAGAGGGGAATGTTTCCCATTAACACACAACCCAAAAACCAACCCCCGGAACACACATCAGTATTTCTCAGCTCCCCCCACCCACCCCAACACTTATCCACACCCACGTCAACACCCCCGCCCTACCACGCCGGCTCCGGAAGCACCCCCCCCGCCGACCCGCCACCCTCGCACCCGCTCCCCCAAGGACCCCAAAACGTCCAACCAAAGCGACCCGCAACGCGCGCCGCTCACAACAAACAGCCGGGTACAAGGACCGAGACCGCTAGCGACGACTAGAGTCCCAGAACAGGGCAGCACTAAAGGGGAACCTACACCAAGAGCAGGAGCACCCCCAAGACGACCCTGGGGGGGAGCCCCCCAACCGTTAAAACCGCCCGCCACCGGCCGGGGAGTCGGACCTGAGATAGAGCTCAAAGTATAGTGGGGTGGCAATGCAATCCCGCCCCCCAGAGCATAACACCAAACGGACTGGCAACAAACCCTACAGTGCACCCCGCGGGTAGAGGGTAGAGACGGTTCTGAGGAACATCCAACCTCACAATCGCGTAGGCGCAGCTATTCCCGCTTTTCAATACAGTCCTCCCTAACTCTCCGCCCCAAGACCCCGGGAAGACACCGCGCAACCGACCCCCCCCGCGGCTGCCCAAATCAAGTACCCCCCAACCCTCCGCCCGTCTCCCAGCGGCCGGCCCTGTCCTGTTGGACTAGAAATGTTTGTGGTTTTGTTTGGGGGTGAGCCCGCTTCCTCACCACCGCGCCCAAGAAGAAGAAGGGCACCCCGGAGCGGCACAGTCAACAGCCGGGGGCTATTGCCGGAGCCACTCGAAAACGAGACTTCCCGGCCGCCCCGGCGTTTCGACTCGCGCCCCGCAGACAGCCCCACTACGCCTAAAAGGGACGGCGGGCTGGGGCAGACGCGCTAAACCAGATGGACCCAACCCGCCCCCCGTTGAATGACAAGAATACTGGCGCCAGACAGTGACAGCCCCTTCCTCCCCCCAGCGCCATCCACCAGACTACCAGCGCACCCCGTGACATTACTCCATACTCACAGCCCATATCCCCGTGCCCCCCACCCAACCGCACCACCACCAAAGCATCCTAGTACAACGCCCCCCCCTAAACCCACCCCGGCTGCCCGCGCAGGCCACGAGGTCCGCCCCGAGAAAGCCACCGCACACATACTCACCGCTTTCCGCCCCGCCAACCCTTCTGGGGCTTCCCCCGGCTGCCACCCCCGCCGGAAATCTAGACGAACCCTGCCCAGAACGCGAGTGTGAAGGGGGGTCCCGCGCCCACCTACGAACCCAGGGGATGAGAAATTACAGCGTCCGCCACCGATACACCGGGACCACCCTTCATCAGAGTCACCCACAAACGAAGCCCCCCACCCCCACCCGACAAGGGATAAACCCCCCCCACGCGGCAAGAGAAAACTTCCCTAAGTAATAGCCGAATAATCGCCGGCCAGACCCACCCGTCCCCTCCCACACCCGCTAAACGAGAAGATGACAGCATGGGAAAGGCCCCCCCACACCCAGGACGCACCTTGGCCCGACGTCCTCAAGTGCCCATCCCCCAGACCACATCCCCACTGAGATCTCTGTCCGCAGCCAACAAACCACCCAGCCAGACTGAAGACATGGGCCGGGGCCGCTCCTCCCACCGAGCGACAGCTCTCACGGAGGCTCCCCGCGCCCCCCGCAGGAAGACGGCGGCGCCCCGACGGCGACACGGGGGACGCTGACCTCGCCCAAGGCGCACGTGGGGTGAAGCTGCTCTCCCTTCTCCCCTCCTTCCGGAGAGGCGCCCACCCGGCACACACCCACAAACAACTGGCTTCAGAGACACACAACACTGATACCCACCGCACCACAAAAATTGTGGGGTGCTGGTCTCCTCACACTAAGCTAAAAAAACAAAAACTCCCAGCGCGCCTCCACAAGCCTCAGACTGCTCGGATGCACACACCACTGAGACACACGCACACACAGACAAACACACGGAACCCGCCTTGCCCCTCTCTAATTTTACATGAGTTGGATATATATACTGGCCTGCGCTCAAAACCTCACACCCTCCCCTCAGGGTGATGGTCAGCGCAGGCTGGGCTCGGCTCTCTCACACCAACCGGGGTGCTGGGTGCAGCTTGGCTCGTCTCTCCACCTCCAGGGTGGCTGGGCAGGTGCTGGCGACTCACTTTACTCACCGCTCCTCAGGGGCTGGGCAGGTGCGGCTGGCTCGCTTTCTCACTACACCTCCTCAGTGTTTGCTTTGGCATGGCACTGGGCTCAGTCCTCCTCCACTTCCTCAGGTGCTTGTTCAGGCTGTGCTCAGTCTCGCATACTGGTCAGGGTGCTGTTGCAGGCTGGTTCAAGTCCCCTCACACCTGTCAGGGTGCTGGGTCAGTGCCGGTCTGGGTCAGTCTCATACCTGCGCAGGGTTCTGGGTCAGTGCGGCTGGCGATCTCTCATACCTCCTCAGAGGTGCTTGTCCATGCGGCTTGGCTCAGTCTCTCAGACATGGCAGGGTTCTGGGTCAAGGGCAGGCTGGGCTCATCTCTCAGACCTGCTCCGTGTGCGGTGGGGGGGGTCAGTGCGGCTGGGCTCATCTCTCATACATCCTCAGGTGCTGGTTCTGCAGGCTTGGGCTTCAGTCTCCTCAACCTTCTCCGGGTCTGGTCCGTGCATGCTTGGGCTCATGTCTTATACCTGCGCAGGGTTGCGGGTCAGTTCAGCGGGCTCAGTCCCCTCTTCCTCTCAGACTGGTCAGGGTGCTGGGCAGGTGCAGGCTGGGCTCAGTCTCTCACACCTGGTCAGGGTGATGGGTGCAGGCTGGGCACAGTCTCTCATACCTGGTCAGGGTGATGGGTCAGTGCAGGCTGGGCTCAGTCTCTCACACCTGGTCAGGGTGATGGCTCAGTGCAGGCTGAGCTCAGTCTCTCACACCTGGTCAGGGTGATGGGTGCAGGCTGGGCTCAGTCTCTCAGACCTGGTCAGGGTGCTGGGTCAGCGCAGGCTGGGCTCAGTCTCTCAGACCTGCTCAGGGTGCTGGGTGCAGGCTGGGCTCAGTCTCTCATACCTCCTCAGGGTGCTGGGTCAGTGCAGGCTGGGCTCAGTCTCTCACACTTGGTCAGGGTGCTGGGCAGGTGCAGGCTGAACTCAGTCTCTCACACCTGGTCAGGGTGATGGGTGCAGGCTGGGCTCAGTCTCTCACACCTGGTCAGGGTGCTGGGCAGGTGCAGGCCGGGTGGGGATATGCAGATAGAATAAGGATGGGCGCCAGGAACTTTCATAGTACAAACAAGAGCTTTATTCACAGCCGTTCCTAATTCTCACCGTATAACAGACAGACTTCACACCATAAATTAACCAGTGTCAAACAATACGCCCTCTCTGTGCTTCTTCCCCTGGCAGCTCTCCGTCCTACGCTGGGGAGATACTTATGGAAGTTTCCCTTAGTATTGGTTAGATTGGCAATCTCTTGCATAGTGTCCGTAATGCCCCGTCTCAGGTGGGCCTATGTGGGGGGACACACTTCTCTCTGGGGTCACTATCCCGTTTTGGTGCACGACATTCTTAGTCTTTACTTGTCGGATCGGGAGTTTACTTAGGTGCTTCCGGTGGTGCTGATCCGATTATGCTCCAGAGCTACTTCTCTGAGAAACTCCCTGCTGAGCACACCCTCGCTCCTCTTCAGGCCAGAAAACATTACTATGAGCGCTAACTATATAGGGCTCGTTCCTTAACTGAACACAATAAAGGGTCACAATACATCCTTAATACACATAACTATACACAAACTAAGATACAGGACTCACAGTGAGGCCCTTACCAGAACTTCAAAGAACCTGCTTCTAGAACATTGGGTCGAGCTACATATACCCTTCTATCTCCCTAAGGTGACATCACTGGTCACCAGACATTCTGCGTAACATGACTGGGAGGGGCAAAACCAGAGTGATCCCACCTGGTTAACCCATTAATGCCGTTTATCCCTTATATTAACTAGTAGTACCCAGAGGGAGGGCAACACTCTCCTCTATCGAAACATGATGTCCCCAACATTCTCTACATTTATAACGGGGACAACATTACAATATTTAAATATATACAGTCTAAGCACATAGCATAGTACATGCAGACACATGCATTCGCTTTATTCCTCTGTGCATAAGGTAACCACAATTACGCAAGGTGTAATACTAACAACATACAGTACCCACATATTCAGCAGATACAAAATGGTAATACTTAAGCCATACCCTTCGTAGGCCGTGATTATACCTATAAACGCTGGCGGGGTCGCGTTGTGCAACGCCGCGCGGCTCAAAACCAAGAAAAATGAATGTACACATACCTGTAGCGAGGTGCGCGCCGCCTGGCGCTGCCGGGCGCCAGACCCCTGAAGAGATTTTCAACATTGTTTCTGGCAGGCGACGGCCGCGTCACGTGAGCGGTTCAGCCAATGATGGCGAACCGCTCACGGCCACGCCTCCTTGTCTCCTCTCTCTACATCCTCTCCTTGATCAAGATGCCGCTCGGCGGCTGCGTGACAGTGACGTCATCGGATCGCGCTGCCGCTCAGCGGCATCTGGTATAATAGTAGCCTTAGGCCTGGGACATAGACACTTTGTCCGTGCGGATTCGCGCTGAGGCTCAGGGAAAGCGGTGCCTTCCCTGGTCTTAGAGCGAGCGCCGTCCGTGGGCGTGTCTGGGGGCGGGCCAGTGACGTCACGGAGCTGGTTCGCCAACATTGGGCAGGATCAGGATTCCTACACATCCCCCTTTTCCATCGGGCACCTCCACATAATTGGCCCTTTTAAACCCCGAATTGTACACATATCTAACCCGATCTTTATAGATACTGCATTAGTTGAACCACACGGCCTTCCATAGTAGCAGTGGATGCAGGACCATGGCGGGTGATATGTGCTTTCCACTGGCCACGGAAACATCGGAAACATACTGTATGAACCACATCCATAACCACGCCTGCCACATAAGGGTAGTCAGGTACCGTTTGATCCGCAGCTTTCTCCACATGACTTGGGTAGGGGCCAATCTCTTCTGGGGATTGACCCACAGACCCGACCGCACAGCCAGAGCCTCTCTACCTTATATTTCCCGGCACCCTTAGGCTGGCTGGTGTGACGCATTAAGGCCGCTTACTGGGGCAGAACCCCCCACCCAAGCATTGACCCTGCACTCCCCTAGATGGATGGATTACGTCTGGCTTACTCTGGCTTGTGCCGGGATTGGCAGCAAGTCTACCCGATGCATTCCTCTCTCACCCGGCCATCGTATGTTCATTCTTGCGCTATGCCTCGTTGCAGACCGCAAAGTCTGTCCCGATCCCGGTGAATAAAAGACATATTAGCCAAACTTTGTGCCCTTTGCTAGTTTTTTATAGAAAGAAAAACCTGTCAGTACGGTACTGTACACAAGTCCATCACTTCCCTGTCCTGACCCAATATCCCTTCTGTACGAGTTATATTTCCACCGCCCCAATTCCTTCATCTGCGCCGCCGGTCACCCTTTCTCTGCCGCTGCTGCTGTTGTGGGGCCTAACTTAAGTCGGCGCTTAAAGATGCTGTGAAATTGGAAGCGTGTTAGTGGGGTAACCTCACCCTTGTGGCTGTGGATCGGCCATTGCTTTGCCAGCCTTACCGGGCACCCCCTCTTATTTTGTGCTTTAGATGCATCCAGGGCCCTTCACCCCCGGATCAGTTTTTGATGTGTGTATTCAGCGTACAATCGAGCTGCCACTAATTATCCCGTTTCTGAGCAGCGTGTCCCTGCCTGCGACGCTGACACTTATTCCCCGAACGCCCTGAGGCAGAAACAAAGGCAGCTTTTATATCACAGGATTTCGGAAAGCCCTGTGCATATTGACTCTGCTGCTTCTTTATTTAGCCCAGCAACGGTTTCTGTCTCCCTTTGTCCCCCTTGTTTGCGTTGCCCTCCGCCCCTCCCCAACACAATGCACCCGATGCCAACATCTTTATCTATGTATTTCCGTCTCTGAACCCGCGTGCCACCTGCTTCTGCGCGGGACATTCCTGCGTGATTTAGGGGGCAGTAGGAAGTTAATGAGTGCCGTACGCCTGACCCGATTTGAGCCTGCGCGACTGGCGCTGCCGGCCTTACCGCTAAATAATTAAAGCGGGACAATGATTCAGCCATTTTGTTTGTCGCAGGGACATGCTGCGCCTTGCTTCGGTCATGCTGCTTTCCGTGCAGGACCCGCCAGCGCAGTAACCTTATCTCTTGCGGTGATGTTGCAGATAGGCCATTTATCGCATTGTCTGCCCCTATTATCTGACCAGAACTTGCTGTGTTTGTTCCTAAGATTGCGGGCCCATAAAGTCACTGCCACTAATATATTTTGACCCTTTGGAGAGACTGACAACATGTCACTGCCATTAGGGTGACCATATTTTCCCTGGGACAGATTTCGCGCATGCGCGGCGGCAAGTGTCGGGAAAAAATGGGACAATTTTTTTTAAAAAAGTCAGGACCTAGGACAAAATCCAAAAAAACAGGACTGTCCTGGCTAAACTGGGATGTCTGGTCAACATACAATTAGTTCAGTTTGTTTCTAGGAGGGACTGACCCCTTAACCCTGTCACTGCCATTAGTACACTTTGTACGTAGGCGAGACCGACCCCTTAACCCTGTCACTGCCATTAGTACACTTTGTACGTAGGAGGGACTGACCCCTTAACCCTGTCACTGCCATTAGTACACTTTGTACGTAGGCGGGACCGACCCCTTAACCCTGTCACTGCCATTAGTACACTTTGTACGTAGGCGAGACTGACTCCTTAACCCTGTCACTGCCATTAGTACACTTTGTACGTAGGCGGGACCGATCCCTTAACCCTGTCACTGCCATTAGTACACTTTGCTCCTGACCTTTCAAAGTTTTGGAAACGATTTAAATATTTTTACTCCCACAAATGTCAACATGTAATCATCAACACATCTGAGCTATAAGATATATATGCAATATATAACAGATCAGCGCCAGAGACTAATACACCATGAAAACAATCACAGGGCAGGTGAGCCAGTAATAAAACCAGCAGACACGGAGACACGCACCGACATCAGGCAGCTTTATATGGAGGGAAGGATATACAGCTGTGTATAAGACACAATTCATGACAAAACATATATTTATGACCGTTATTAAACCGTTAATCCAAAGGACGGCAAAACAAATATTTTCTAAAACCTAGAATTATAAAAGGCCCCCGGGTATCTCCTGCAACCCCAGAAGGAGCGGTAAGGATCACTGCAGACATCGTGACAAACTGTTTCTGTTGTGTTGCAAAAGTTAACAAATAAAAACAACAAAAAATAGATTTTTTACAAATGATGGATCATGGATTCAAAGGCCCGGTCCCGCACGGAACCAAGATAAAAAAGGCAGGCACTTACAGCTGGGTTTTGTTCACCGAAAGGACATATCCAGACATAGTTTAAATAATGTTTTAATGTTGGTTGGACCCAGGATTTTCGGAGACTTGGGCGCAGTTTGCTTTCTCTTTTCTCCCTGCGGGCCATATTTGCTAAGTGATGCTATGCTATTAGACACCCTACAGCCGATTGACTTGAATGACCCATCCAGTGTATTCTGGTGCTGGACGGGGTCTTATCGGAACAGCGCTCAGTAACTATGACCCTATGTGCTGCTCATGCGTTCGCACGGGCAAAGCCCGCTATGCTCCCTGTATCAGCCTCAGACAGGGGGGCTGGAGATTGAGTAGAACGCTGCCCGCTAGCCCCTCTCACTCAGAGCCGCCGAGGAAGCGCAAATCTCTTTTCATTTGCAAGGAAACTAACACGGCCCGTGTGTTTGCCGAGCGCCCCTCGCCAGCCGCCCAAGTCACCCTTTGAAGGCCCGTGGCACTCGTGTGGCAGACAATGGCATTTTTTTGATAACTAACCTTTAATTGGACCTTTCACCCCCCCACCAAATCCAACTGACTACCCCAAATCCTGCTGGGAACCCCAAATCCTGCTGGGAACCCCAAATCCTGGTGAGCACCCCAAATCCTGGTGAGCACCCCAAATCCTGCTGGGCACCCCAAATCCTGCTGAGCACCCCAAATCCTGCTGAGCACCCCAAATCCTGCTGGGCACCCCACATCCTGCTGGGCACCCCAAATCCTGCTGTGCACCCCAAATCCCGCTGGGCACCCCAAATCCTGCTGGGCACCCCAAATCCTGCTGGGCACCCCAAATACTGCTGAGCACCCCAAATCCTGCTGAGCACCCCAAATCCTGCTGGGCATTGAGCATATGTTTTATTTATTTTGTAGGGTCCCTCTGTCCTGACCACAGGCGCCGGGATCCCTACGGGCGACAAGCTGAATGTCCTGACGGCCGGTCCCCGCGGCCCGCTGCTGGTGCAGGATGCGGTGTTCGCCGACGAGATGGCGCATTTTGACCGGGAGAGGATCCCCGAGAGAGTGGTCCACGCTAAGGGGGCCGGTGAGTTTTTGGGAGATGGGATTATTCGGAGATGGTTGATAACAGCCATTTTTTTAACCCCTGCTGTGCCCCCCTCCTCTCTGTCAGTATCCCCCCTCCTCTCTGTCAGTATCACCCCCTCCTCTCTGTCAGTATCCCCCCTCCTCTCTGCCAGTATCCCCCCTCCTCTCTGTCAGTATCCCCCCTCCTCTCTGTCAGTATGACCCCCTCCTCTCTGTCAGTATCACCCCCTCCTCTCTGTCAGTATCCCCTCCTTTCTGTCTCTCAGTAGCCCCCCTCCTCGTCTGTAGTCTCCCCCCTTCTGCAGTATCCCCCCTCCTCTCTGTCAGTCCCCCCCTCCTCTGTCAGTATCCCCCTCCTCTCTGTCAGTATCCCCCCCTCCTCTCTGTCAGTATACCCCTCCGCCCCTCCTCTCAGGTATCCCCCCCTCCTTCTGTCAGTATCCCCCCCCCCCTCCTCTCTGTCAGTACCCCCCTCCTCTCTGTCAGTAATCCACCCCCCTCCTCTCTGTCAGTATCCCCCCCAGTACCCTCCTCTCTCGTCATCTATCCCCCCCCTCTCTGTCAGTATTCACCCCCTCCTCTCTGTCATGTATCCCCCCCTCTCTCTCATCCCTGTCAGTATCCCCCCTCCTCTTCTTCATAACACCCCCCCTCCTCTCTGTCAGTATCCCCCCTCCTCTTGTCAGTAATCCCCCTCCTCTCTGTCAGTATCCCCATCCCACCCTCCTCCTCCTGTCAGTATAACCCCCCCTCCTCTCTGTCAGTATCCCCCCACCCGCCTCTGATCCCCTCACTCCCCCTCTCTGTCAGTATCCCCCCCTCTCGTATTCCCCCCTCTTCTGTCAGTAACCCCCCTCCTCTCTGTCAGTAATCCACCACCCCCTCCTCTCTGTCAGAATCCCCCCTCCTCTCTGTCAGTATCCCCCCCGCCTTGCGTCCTGTCAGTATCTCACACCCCCCCTTCTGTAGTAATCCCCCCTCCTCTCTGTCATACAACACCCCCTCCTTCTGTCAGTATCTCCGTACTCCCCCCTCCTTCTGTCGGCAGTCCCCCTCCTCTCTGTCAGTATCCCCCCATCCTTAGCCTCTCTGTCAGTATCCCCCCCCTATCCCCTCTCTCTGTCAGTATCCCCCCTTCCCTTCTGTCAGTATCCATCCCCCCTCCTCTCTGTTCGTTCCTCCCCCCTCCTCTCCTGTCAGTTACCCCCCCCCGTCCCTCCTCTCTCGTCAGTATCCACCTCCCCCCCTCCTCTCTGTCGATCCTCCCCCCATGTCCTCTTCTGTGTCAGTACTCCACCCCCTCCTCTTAGTCCCTTATCCATCGACCAGCCCTACAACTCTGTATAACCCCCCTCCCGTCGATCTGTCAATGTATCACCTCCCAAGATCCTCCTCTCGTCATATCCCCACTCTCACCGCGTCATCCTCTCGTCATTCCCCATCATCTAGTCTCCCCCTCCTCCTGTCAGTTATCCCCCCCCTTCATCCCCTCCTGTCGATAACCATCTCGCCTAGTTGAGTATCTCCCCCAGCTATCCTCTCTGCAATACCTCTCCCATGTCAGTGCTCTGTCAGTGATGGGTGGTACTCCCCCATTCTATTCTCTTCAGTAACCCCCACCCTCCTCTCTTATTATCAGCACCTATCCGTGTTCCCCTCCTATCGTAGTCAGTATCACACCCTCCCTGCTATGCAGTATCCCCGCCTCACTCTCTGTCAGTATCCCCCCATCTGCTGGTCCCCGCTCTCTTCAGTATCCTCCACCTTCCTCTCTGTCAGGTAAATCCCCTCCCGCCCTCTCTGCAGTATCACGCTCCTCTCTGTATCCCTCTCGTGTAGATCCACCATACTCGGTCAAGTCCCCCTCCTCTCGGTCAGAGCTCCCCCTCCCCCCCTGCTCTCGTTCATGATCAGATCCTCTTCAAGGACTCCCCCCTCCCGGTCTCTCGTTCCAACAACGATATTCTCCACCTCATAGCCGCATAACACTTCTCTCTATCAGGTATCCGATCCCCCTCCTATCAGTCCCCCTCATCTTACTGTCAACCGGCCATTCTGCCGTAACACACCGCTTCACCTACGTATCCGCCATCCACCATCATACCCCCCCCCGGCCCCCAGACCCTGCCAGTTATGCTTCCCCCTCCTGTTTCTCGGTCCAGTTCCTAATAATATAAGCACTAAACTACTCGGGTTGCTTGTCATTTAAACGGGCCCCACACCCCGCCCCCCCCCCCCCTTTGCTGAATCAACGCCCAGAAACGTGATCAAACCTGCAGAAGGTTAACAGTGATTACGTATAGCAAAGACAAGAATAAAACTGGGTGCGCTACTATCGTAACTACTACTGATAAATAATTTAAAAGTGCAGTGATAAACCATAACATGTACTATATAACCACCTACTACCGAGTGAATAATGATTATATAATAAATTATATCAAACCGGGTGTGTGTTGACTAGTGGGCTGGGTCTCTCGTGCTTAATAAAACTATGGGTTCGGTGGCTCAGCACCCCCCACCACGACCTCTAAGAAGATGAAACAAAAAGAAAACAGTCGCACAACGCAAATAGTGAACAAGTATTAAAAATGTATAAATAATTTGGGGGATAAGATAGTGCGTAACATCCAAATAGAAAATATTCATTAGTTTTGTGATCACACGTTTACAGCTCCAGGTGTGGACGAGAGAATCTGGTACTTCAGCTTCTCTGCAGGAGCTCTCTGTGGTGGATTGTGGGCACAGGATCCTCTCATGCATTGTCATCCAGCAGAATGCTGCTATTCAAGGGAGTTCCTTTAGCAGCAGTCGCTGGCCCACTGCAGATTCAGGCACCACTGGAAACCGATCGTCAAGCGGCATATGGCCTCTGTCCAGGTGTGTTTTTTTTGTTCTTACAGTCTTCGTTTCTAAGCGTTTTTTTCAGTGCTGCAATGGCGGGGATTAGTTAGAGCCGAGGGAGAGTCTCAAACAAACATATTCCGCATTACATGCGCCTGCACAGCGTGCCACGATGCCGCTCCGTACGTGTTGTAAGTACTTACTTCTAGGCGAAGAAGATGTAACGAAACCTTGGGGGATGTATTTAAACTATGCCACTACAGTGTTTTTTATTATACCCTGGTGCATTTAATTCATGATCATTCGGAGTGCTTTGTGCTGAGACTGAGCGGTTTTGTGCGCCGCTATAGATATAGAACATCTAAGGGACTTTTCCTGTTCTCTCACGTAATTGCCCACGGGACTGTGACGTCACTATCCGCTACACCCAACGTGAGCGAGCGGCAATCGTGGCACGCTGTGCAGGCCGCATGTAATTGCGGATAGGAGTGTTTGAGACCTCTCCATCGGCCTCTAAATGCCTAGCCATGTGCAGCACTGAAAACAAAAACTGAAACGCAAGACTGTAAAGAAAAAAACACCCCTGGAAGAGGCATATCGCCGCTTGAGACTCGGTTCCAGTGAGTGCCTGAATCTGCAGTGGAGCCAGACTGCTGCTAAGGAACTCCCTTGAAAGCAGCATTCTGCTGGATGACAAGTGCATGAGGGATCCTGTGCCCCACAATCACCACAGAGGCTCCTGCAGAGAAAGCTGAGTACCAGATTCCTCTGTCCACAATCCTGGAGCGGTAAACAAGTGTGATACACACTAAATGCTTATGAATTTTCTATTTGATGTACGCAGATTTTATACCCCAATATTATTGTAATACATTTTTATTACTTGCTTCACTATTTGGCGTTGTGCGCTGTTTTCTTTTTGTTTACAGTATATGCAACCTCTCCCTAATCCCCCAAATCTGGCAGCCCCGGCAAGGGTGCACTCTGTTTGCTCATCTTATTCAATTTCTGGGTGTAACCTAAGCGTAACAAAGAGGCACAATAATGGATACCACAGCGGAGTAACGTTACTCAGGTAATGAGAGCAGAATGTGGAACTGAAGTTGCCACTACGAGCACATAGCAAACACATCGCTTCCTATCGCCTGTTGTATAGAAAGTATTACACAACTCAGCCGCCCTTCCTCTCATTAACCCCTCCATTCAATGCGGGGAGAAGTCATTAACACGCCGCTAACAAGTGGTACCGAGTCCGTGATGTCACACTGTCCGTGATGTCACCCTGTCCGTGATGTCACACTGTCCGGCATGTCACCCTGTCCGTGATGTCACACTGTCCGTGATGTCACGCTGTCCGGCATGTCACCCTGTCCGTGATGTGGGCCAGCAATACGTTATTATATCGCTCGGCGTGTTAGTATATATATCCCTAATATTACCCTGCCAGGCGGGCCAGCAATACGTTATTATATCGCTCGGCGTGTTAATATATATATCCCTAATATTGCCCTGCCAGGCGGGCCAGCAATACGTTATTATATCGCTCGGCGTGTTAGTATATATCCCTAATATTACCC
>WSYH01002268.1:5211-91507 GCA_036426205.1 Ascaphus truei | reverse complement strand
TAACCATGTCACTGCCATTAGTACACTTTGCCCCTAGGAGGGACTGACCCCTTAACCATGTCACTGCCATTAGTACACTTTGCCCCTAGGTGGGACTTCCTTTTAAGCCTCCTTCAGTGTCAGCGAAGGCGTAACACAGCAGGCACATGGCCCCCAGTCAATTATACTGAAGCACTTCTCTGCTGGCCTGGGAGATAACCCAACCCCTGCAGTGCAGCGTCACCCAAGTCTCACCTCTCACACGGTCTTCGTTGGCGAATTCTTTGCAATCGTCCTTCAGGTGGATGACGACCTTGGTCCCAGGTCTGACGCCGCTGGCTTCTGCCATCTCAAAGACGCCGGAACTGTGGGATAGACAACAGGTGACGCTCTGTGACAACCTACCGTCATTAACCCTCGCTCTGCCAGAGGGGCCGAGGACGCCACGGTGGGTAATCTGCCAAGGACGCCAAGGTTGGCAAACTGCTTCAAAAAGGCATCATGATGAGCCCACTCCCAAGACCAGGGATGGTTACAGGCAGGAGCGGGGTAAGGAGATAAAGAGCTTGGCACCTCTAGGACTGAACAGGGGATGAGCAAATGAAAAGGAACAATCCTCTTTAACTAACCTCCACTTTGTTTGAAGGGTGGTGGTAGGGGGTGGGGGGGCAGGGATCCAAGACCTGATCTGCGCTAATTCCAGCTCCAGGGACCCCCAGGTTCCAAGATACGTACTGGTGAAGTTACCAATATGACTTACTGTTTTTTAAAGAGGATTTGGATGACTGTTTAATAGGAAGACCCAACCGATGATATTTGGCAGCCATTTTGTTTCCCCAGAGGGAGATTTAAACCCGGTTTCTTCACCAGTATCTCGGGAGCCGGACAGTCCACGGTGCTGAAAATAGCAGTTTTTGGCTGAGGGGGAACCCCTGGTTACCGCCCGCTAAGTAAAATAATGGGAGTGTGTCCCCTCTAGGGCGGCGCCGCTCATGCAGGGTTATAGAGCGTGCCATGTCTGGGTGTAAGACATTTATTCTGGGTGTAGTACGGCGCAGGACACATTTGTGCCATCACATTTATTGCCAACTTTGTATTCCTGACATTTTCTGCTCATTCTCTGGCAAGAAAAGTAGGAGTCACGATAAGCGGGAGAAGCGCAAGCAGCGGCAATGTGCCTTTCATAGATAAGCAGGCGGAGAGAAGTTCATGGGCCAGCGATTTAACCCTGATCGGGTTCACGGAACGGATAAATAATGGGAGGTTCATTTCATGGTCAACAGCGACCTCTAGAGGAGTTTGTGTGTATGCCGACATTGCAAGAAATATCGCTGACATCGCAGAACAAACCTCGAGCTGATTGGCTGGGACTGTTCTTCTGGTGTGTCAGGGAAACTAGAATGACTTCAGTTTAAGTCTATTGAGAAGGTTCCTCTGGGGAAAGTGCTGTGAAGATGCTGCCCTGTCACACAGCGGACAAGGCCGCACTACACCTGTATCATATACCGAGCCTATTAATAGTGAAGTTACGTCAAGGAACATGTCCGCCGTGTCACAGTTATCCTTCTTTCACTGGGGCCGGGACAGGCACAAGGATACAGAGCCTGGCACTCACCCATCTGAGGTCCAGCAATAGCCGTCGCTCCCAGGCTCGGACGTCTGAGAGTAAACCACCACCTTATCCGCCACCATGAAGGCCGAGTAGAAGCCGACCCCGAACTGGCCGATGATTTTCCCGGAGCTGTCAGTCTGGTTCTGAAGGGCGTCCAGGAAAGCCTGAGGAGAGGTGGGAGCCACGGGAGAAGGGGGCCCAAAGAGGGGAGAGGAGGAGGAAAAAGAAGGGGGAAGGGAGAGATTGAGATCTAGAAAGTAAATCACAAGAGAATGACGCAAAGTGATGTGTTAATTGTGTCACCCTGTTCACGAACAGTAGGGAGACAAAAGGGCGTCGGTGAGAAAGATATTGATGTGTTTGTCAGAGGGAGCGAGGAGAGAGGGTCAATAGGTGGGGGGGCGAGGGACAAAGGGAGCGAGGAGAGAGGGCCAGCAAGCAGGGGAGGGGGTGGAGAAAGAGAGACAAGGCCAGGGGGTAGGGAGAGAGCGAGGAGAGAGAGAAAGCGCGAGGAGAGAGAGAGAGCGCGAGGAGAGAGAGAGCGCGAGGAGAGAGAGAGAGAGAGAGCGAGGAGAGAGAGAGAGAGAGAGAGCGAGGAGAGAGAGAGAGCGAGGAGAGAGAGAGAGCGAGAGCGGGATATGAGAAGAGAAGAGAGCGGGAGAGAGAGCGCGAGGAGAGAGAGAGAGCGCGAGGAGAGAGAGAGAGAGAGGAGAGAGAGAGAGCGAGGAGAGAGAGAGCGAGAGGCCCAGCGGGCACAAGGGAGCGAAGAGAGGGGGCTAGTGTGTGAGAGGAAGCAAGGAGAGAGAAGGCCAGCGGGAGCGAGGAGTGTGTGTGTGTGTGTGTGTGTGTGTAAGAAATACAGTATGGTGCGAGTGTGTTATTAGGGTAATTAAGTGGTGAGGAGGGAGTGTGTGTGGGTGGGTAAGAAATACAGTATGGTGCGAGTGTGTTATTNNAGGGTAATTAAGTGGCGAGGAGGGGAGTTGTGGTGTGTGGGGGGTAAAGAAATAACAGTTGGTGCGAGTGTGTTTATTAGGGTAATTAAGTGGAAGGAGGGAGTGTGTGTGTGGGTGGGGTACGAAATCCAGTAGGGCGAGTGTGTTATTATAGGGTAATTAAGTGGTGAGGAGGGAGTGGTGTGTGTGTGTGTGTGTGGGAAAAGAATACGTATGGTGCGAGTGTGTTATTACGGTATGAAGTGGCGAGGAGGGGTGTGTTGGGTGGGTAAGAAATACGTATGTTGCGAGTGTGTTATTAGGGTACTTAAGTGTGAGAGGGAGTGTTGTGGGTGGTACGAAAACAGTATGGGCTGAAGTGTGTTTTATAGGGTAATTAGTGGCGAGGAGGACGTGTAGTATGTGGTGGGAAAGAAATACAGTATGGGGCGAGTGTGTTATATAGGGTAATATAGGAGTAGGCTCAGAGGGAGTGTGTGTGTGTGGGAAAGGAAACCGGAGTGCGAGAACCAGAGAATTTGTGTACGAGTGCATGTGTAGTAGGCGAGTGCTCACTCAGTGAGTGTGAGCGGGGCGACTTCTCCTACCTTGGATCCCGAGCAGCGGCGTGGTCCCCAAGTTTAGAGCAACGCTCGTCCTGTGTCATCCCACGTCCAGCTGTCCTAGCAGAGAAAATGAACACGGGGTGCAAGAAGACAGTGCAAGGCGAGGGCCTGGGAGGGGGATCCCCGCCCTGTGCCCCTCTCACCTGGATGGTGAGGGTGCCCTTCTCGCTGTCTGTCTGTAGGTGGATCTCCATCTCGGGCTGGGCGCCCCCTTGTGACAGCATCTTGTGACGCAGCTTCTCCAGAGCGTCACTGCCATTGGAGATCAGTTCCCGGATAAAGACCTTGGAGGGAGAGACAAAGAGACACGTGTGAAGGTCTCACGGACGCGATGGAAACATCCAAAGCGCACTCCGGGTGTAATCCAAGGATTTATATTGTGGTTGCAGAAAAGATGGCTGGTGGTTATACTATTTATAAAACACCTCCCTATACCAATACCATCTGCAGGAGATAATCCGACACAGAGCACCACGGCCGAAGATAGAAAGACAGATACAAGGGCAGACGAGACAGACCAGATAACGGCAGACGAGAACGACGATACCGGCAGTACGAGACAGACAATACAGGCAACGAGACGAGACAATACAGGCAGACGAAGACAGACAGATACAAGGCAAGACGAGACAGACAGATACAGGCAACGATACAGACAGTCCAAGGTCAGACTAGACAGACAGATTACAGGCAGACGAGACAGACAGATACAGGGCATGACGAGACGACCGATACAGGCCAGGACGAGACAAGACAGATACACTGCAGACGACACAGACAATACCAGGCAGAACTAGCAACAGCAGATACAGGCAGACGAAGACAACAGCTACAGGCAGACAGACGACAGATACAGGCAGAGGACGAGACCAGACATATACAGAGCAGACGAGACAGACAGATACAGCCTGACGAGCAGCATATCAGGCATACATACAGGCAGACGAGACAGACAGATACAGGCAGACGAGACAGACAGATACAGGCAGACGAGACAGACAGATACAGGCAGACGAGACAGACAGATACAGGCAGACGAGACAGACAGATACAGGCAGACGAAAAATAATAACAAGACAAGTGCGCAACTAAAATTAACTAACAATTGTGAAATAATAGTGATTAAATATTACCACTAAATTCCCAAGTGAGTAACATATATAATAACTGTGTTACCAGTCTAAGAAAAGGAGCGTCTGCTGCTGTAAAAGGGCAGACCAGGACTCTGGGTAACTAGACAAAACAAAACAGAAAACAGCGCACAACGCTCATCGTGAAAACTAGACAAAACAAAACAGAAAACAGCGCACAACGCTCATCGTGAAAAATGTAAATACAATTTTATAATAAAAATGATTCAAGGTTCTGCGTACATCAATCGAATGAAAATCAGGCACAGAAAGTAACAATGATAGCGGTTACCCCTCACGGACACTGGAACACACAGGAACAGCAGGGGTGGTGTCTCTGTCCACTTCTGAAGTCTGCGGTCAAATGGTCTGCGGGGCCCCCGTCTGCTTGGGGATGTGTTCAGAGACAGTAGACGGTAGACGAGACAGACAGTAGACGGTAGACGAGACAGATCTCCGCCTCCCCCCAGCCGATGCTCTGTACCTCTTTCTCAGAATACAAAGAGCGAGCGACAATATCCAGGAGCTTCTTGGTCTCAGCCTGAAACTCGTGTTTAGAAGCAGAGCCTGAAAATATAGAACAGGGAAGAGGGGGGTTTAAATGGACAGGACAGTTATAGGGTGAGAGGTCCTTTAATAGAGGAGTGATAGCTATAGGACAGTTATAGGGTGAGAGGTCGTGTAAAAAGGAGGGATAGGTACAGGACAGTTATAGGGTGACGGGTCCTGTAATAGAGGAGTGGTAGGTACAGGACAGTTATAGGGTGACAGGTGTAATAGAGGAGTGATAGCTACAGGACAGTTATAGGGTGAGGGGTCCTGTAATAGAGGAATGATAGATACAGGATACTTATAGGGGGAGGGGCCCTGTAATAGAGATTTACCTCTCGTTTTCAAGTATGTCCTGGGCACACAGTTAAGGCAAATAATACATGGTTACAAATACAGTTACATAAATGAACAGGGTATACATTATATACAAGACATTGCATGCACAGTTAAAGAAAATATATGTAACTGTTTAATTCGCCCATAACATATATTTTCTTTAACTGTGCATGCAATGTCTTGTATATAATGTATACCCTGTTCATTTATGTAACTGTATTTGTAATCATGTATTATTTGTCTTACTCTGTGCCCAGGACATACTTGAAAACGAGAGGTAACTCTCAATGTATTACTTCCTGGTAAAATATTTTATAAATAAATAATAAATAAAATAAATAAATAGGGGAGAGATAAGTACAGGACAGTTATAGGGTGAGAGGTCCTGTAATAGAGGAGGGATAGGTACAGGACAGTTATAGGGTGAGAGGTCCTGTAATAGAGGAGGGATAGGTACAGGACAGTTATAGGGTGAGAGGTCCTGTAATAGAGGAGGGATAGGTACAGGACAGTTATAGGGTGAGAGGTACTGTAATAGAGGGATAGGTACAGGACAGTTATAGTGTGGGGGTCCCCTGCATGGATTGCATTACTAGTGCAGGTTATAGGTGCCCTCACCTTGCACGTTCTCCGTGTCCGCGATGATCCTGTGCAGTGTCACCTCCTCCTCTTTGCTCTCCGCCGTCTGCGTTGTGTATTTGCGCCAGGCTGCGGCACTCAAAGCGGGCAAGCTGGTCCTTGAGGGAGCCAAAGAGTGCCATGTGCGGGGTAGGGAGACCCCGCCTGGAGGACATCACAAAACAGGGACACCTGTGTCACTGCATGCCCACACTGCGGACACCACCTGCACCCGAAACTTCCCACCCCTGAAGCGGTTAATGGTCCCCAGAGCGCGACATGTTATGTGGCTGTACGTTAACCCTTTGTGTACTGGAGGGGCCATGGCCCTAGAGTGATGCGGCCCCCTCTGGCACAGCGCGGTCATATGACCGTGGCGGCGCCCATAACTCGGAAACCACGTTGTCCTCGTCCATCTCCCTGCAGATCGCATCCTGTGCTCCGTGGGAACGCAAGACGCGATCTAAGCCGAAGAACAAGACCCCATGACTTTGCCACTCCAGGGGGGGGGGGGGGGGGAGTAGTGGCTGACAACGACATAACCACTATCCCCCCCCCCGGAGGGCCAGACACCGTAACGAAGTCACTACTCCCCCCTGGCCCTCGGGGGGGAGTAGCGGTTACGTCGCGGCGTCTGGCCCTCCGGGGGGATTAGCGCGCACGTGACTGCTCTGTACCGGTGGGTCCGAACACGCGGAGGCCACCACACCTCGGCGCACAAAGGGTTAACATACATCTTTATAGACATTAACAAAAGAAAGGAGTCTCTCTCTCTGGGGGTACAATTTTTCCCCAGCATGTGTATGTGCGTCTGTCCTTATGTTGGGCTGTAAGCCCATCTCATATTTATTATTATTGTATCATTTCCCAGACCCTGCAACGTTTGGCACATAAAAACAGGGCCACTTTATGTGCCGTCAGAAGGGGATAGGGGGGCTTCCAGACAAGTGACCCCCCTCACAGGGACGCACAATAACACACACCATTTCTTCTATCCATCAGATTCCTATTAATCATCAAAGTATATGAATCTATGGATGTATTTGTATATAAACACACACACACACACAATAGAAGATTACATTCCTTCACTAGCAGCTTAGTCCTCAACCTTCCAGCTGCTTTATTTAGCTGAAGCATTAGTAACCAGCAGAAATAGGTACAATAGGGACAGCCTATAACAGGACATAAACAGGTCTGGTATTGTACCTGCTAAATATGTACAGTTGGAGGGTATGTTTTCCACTCGCTAAAGCTAATAACAGGGGCTGGAGGAGGGTGTCAGGGGCTCTGATCAGACAGGGACAGTCTATGGAAGCGGACAGGAGACAACATGCATCGATCCAACCTTGTCCTGGTGCAGAGGTCAAACTGTGGTGCAATGCGTGTCCAGTGTGTGCTTTACTAGACACAGGGATGGCCTCTGACACCGAGGACAGGACAGACCTGAAGAAAACCAGAATACTACGCCACATGCCCAAAAAGGTTCCAATAACTTTAGAAATACTTCTATTTATTGCCTTTTTTTAATGGGCGATTCCACAAACCATGGCCCGGGCCTAAGGGGTTTGCCAAAACAAATCTGTCACTTACAGCAGGAACTTCCAAAGTCGCTTCCCACAATACTTTGCATCCACAGAGGCAAGGCATTGTGGGACGTGACTTTGGAAGCCCCCGCAGTGAGTGACAGCTATACCCCCCCATGCTGTCTGCCCTCACTGAGGGGTTAGAGGTCACAGCACGCAGGGGAGTGTCACTTCATACCCCTACCCCCGGGGCACCCATGTTAGAGTGTCAGCTCTGCTGCACAGCCGCCTCACCGCTCAGCCCTTGCCGGGGGAGACTCCGCCTCAGCGCCAGGCTCGCCCGCCTCAGCAACGCCGCCGCCATGTTGTTGTATCCAGTGCCTCCGGGGTGGTGACGTCAGAATCGCGCGCCCGCCCGCCTCCTGGAAGGGGGCAGGGTGAGTGATGTAATGTGAACGCGCACGCGCCAACCCGCTCTCCCTATCCCCCGCACGTGGTGCAGCCGGAGGTCACGTGGGATTATTGTCACCTAGTGCGAATCGACTGACAGGGGGAGGGGCGTGGGTTAGCGCGCGCCCCCCCCCCCCCCAGCGGGGAAGGGGTTAATGGAGCAATGCTCTACCGGTTACAGCAGGGCAGGGGTTAATGGAGTGATGCGCTGAGGGGTGACAGCAGGGAAGGGGTTAACGGAGTGATGCTCTGAGGGGTGACAGCGGGGAAGGGGTTAATGGAGTGATGCTCTGAGGGGTGACAGCAGGGAAGGGGTTAATGGAGTGATGCTCTGAGGGGTGACAGCAGGGAAGGGGTTAATGGAGTGATGCTCTGAGGGGTGACAGCAGGGAAGGGGTTAATGGAGGTAGTGATGCCTGAAGTGCGATGAACAATGACAGGGAAGGGGGTTGGCTACAGCCAGGGTTCGTTATTATGGGAGGCAGGGGCCGAGCCCATTTACACCAAAATCGTTGCCCTTTCCGTGCTTCTGTTGCCCTAACGCGTTCGGTGCGTTGTCTCATGGCGTCGTCGGGGCTCGGGGACCGTCTGGAGCGGTTGTGAATAAGAAGGGACTAGCAGCGGAACGTGGGTTAATGGAGTGAATGCTGGTGAGGGGTCCAGCAGGGAAGGGGTTAGAGAGTGATGCTCTGAGGGGTGACAGCAGGGAAGGAGTTACCTTTCAGGAACTTAAATGCTAATGAGGATGTGAAGATGTGCTGTACCGAATCATTCCTTGTGCTGACTGTCTCTATCTGCGTATTGGGTCAGTTCAGGTTAGTTTCTCTAGCAGCGCCAGGGGGCTCAACTGCAGTCCTATGAGCCACCTGTGCTGAAGCAGGGACCAATTAAGCCACCCTGTCCTGAAGCTGGGATAGCCTGAAAACCTGACCTCTGGAGGGGTGACAGAACGTCGCATTGTTTGGACGTTGGAAGGGGGGGGGGGGGGGGGGGGGGGGGGGGCGATTATTGCAATTGAACATCCCTTGCTGTCAGACCAGGAGACACACGTTCTCCATGGTTTTGATGACTTCATAACGGGTTTTGCGGTTGATATCGTAATTTTCTCATGCAGGGTGTAGGTGGACATACATGAAGGAGATTAATAATATTTTATATATATATATAATATATATCTATATAATATATATCTATATCTCCCTCCAATTAAAATGTGTGTAGGGCACACTTCTGAGTTCCCTCATAGTGCTGTTATGTCCATTTTGGTACTTAGTGTATTTTGTATTGTTCTAGGATACAATCTTTTTTGTGACCTACATTGTTGTATTTGACAATAAATGTATACATGTTCATATTTGGCATAATCCGTGCGCCACTTGTTTCCGAATCGCTGTCTGTGCCACATTTTTGCAGCCAGCATATATTTTTAGTTCTGTACCTGCTGCTCGGACTAAAATGTTGAGTCTGTTTTGGGGTTTCCAGTAACGGATAGCACAGCGTTTCTTTATAGAGAGTTATTACGCTGCATCTTTTCTTCAGGGGTGGGCCATCTCCTGACCGCAAGGGCCACCCACAGCTTAGCTTTCAAGGATATCCCAGCTTCAGCGCGGGTGGCTCAATCAGAGGCTCAGTCAAAGACTGAGGCACCTGTGCTGAAGCTGGGACTCATTGAGCCACCTGTGCTGAAGCAGAGATATCCTGAAAAACCCACCAGTGGGGGAAGCTGAGAGGGGGAGGAAGCGGTAGCCGGGAACAAACACCAACAAAACCCTCCCCCATAGGGTCGTAGGGAGGGCTTTATTTTCTTCATGCCACTTCCACCTTGCGCTCTAAGTCTATCCACCCTAGGGTACGAGTTTTCTCCTCCTTCTCGTTCTTCACGTTTCTCATTTTCCGAGGTTGCAGACGCAAATGTTCCTTCGTTTCTCTCCCTCTTTCCCCCCCCCTCTCCCCTCTTTTTTGCCTTTTCACAGATTTGTTCCCTTTACAGCCCCTTCCTTCTCTGCCACCTTCCTTGTACGCCTGCCTTTGTAACCCCATCCCCCGCATCTCTTTCACTCTCTAACTCTCTCGCGTTCCCCTCTCCCACCCAATCTCTAACCTTACTCCTCTCCCTATGGCCCCTCTGCCCCCCCTCCACCCCAGTTCCCCGTCGAGGGTGTTCGCTAACTTTCTCCGCCTAACCGTCACCTCACTTGCAAGGACCATCCCGGTCGTTCCTACCGAATTTTTTCTTATATGTCTAGCTTTAAGGCTGCCCAGCGTGTCACCTACGTTACTCCGCTCCAATACCCGTGGACTTGCCACCCGGAATCGTGCTGCCCTCTCTCCCTCCGCCTCCCCGTCTCGTCTTCTTTTACGTCCGTCGCCGCCGCTTTCTAGCCACCCGGAACCGCAAACTAATAACTTCCACCGACCTAACCCCCATGATAATCATATTGACAAAGCCCCATAATAAAACCCGAACGTCATTGCTGACTTTAGACCAACATTCTTTTTTAAAAAACTTCATATGTTCAAAAAAAAAAGTCAAAATACTTATTTTTTTTATTTTTAAAGGAGTATGTAACCGTTGCAGTTACGTCACTTTCCTCTGCTCGCGGTTATGTGATCGCTGTGACCTGGAAGTGCCAAAGGCCCTGGCTGCTCCAGGTCCTGCCACTCGAAGGGTTAACCCTTTTGGGGTGCACGTTAGCCGTAGCTGCTACATCATGGGGTTGGGCACTCCAGGGGTCCCCACGACATGGTGCTTAAAAGCGTGCTATTTCCCCCCCCCCCCCCCCAGCTTTTATCTTTGTATCTGAGTTAAGGAAACTGGAGGGGAAGAACTCAGTCTGTTTCTGGGTTACGGGTCACCGTGATCACGTGACCAACGCGATCCGCAGTGAAGGGAAAATGACTCCGATTCCTTTTCCGGGTTAATGGGGTGCTGGGGTCACGTGACACTGGCCAGGTGGTACCAAAGCCCCAGCCAGCACCCCTGCTTTTTCACTGCACCAATTGTTTTTTTTTTTTTTTTTACCCCCCCCCCCCATCACCCCACCCCCCACAGAAACCCCCCAACCCGCCACGCAAGAAAGAGAAGAGAAAAGATAGCAGCAAAGGAAGTAGCCTAGCGGCGCGGGGAGAGGCTATGGGGATGGTGCGAGGACATACAAAGACAGCAGATAGGGGAGAGATGGTTGTATATATAAAGCATAGAATTGTGTGAGAAAAGCCACCCGAAATCCGATGGAGCAGTGGGCCAAAAGTCCCCAGATTCATGCAACTCGACTGCATCATCAATGAAAATATGAGGTACGTAGCGCAAGGTCAGGGTATGCAGTAACACTGATAAATCGAGGTTTAGAACATGTCAGAGGATAAACGGTGACCTCTTATTGCTGAGAACGACCTCAAGCATATCAAGATACCATAATGTGGTTTAAAGAACGGCAACACAAGACCTTATTGGTCAATGGATAATAAAAAGGGGTCAAAGTCGCCACAGGGGTGGCGGACTAGTCTGTGGGCAGTACACAGTAAATGCTGTCGGTGCGGTGTATGAGCAGCGACTGATATCGTCCGGTGATGCTGAACGTAAGCGGACTGTAGCGCCGTGTTGGGAAACACCGAAAGCCGAGCCCTAAACACAATGTTGCGGCGGTGGCTACATTCAGTAAGGAATGCTTATAAAGTAACTAGCCTCAGAGAACTCCGTATCCACGCGCCCCACTAAACCTATTGCGTAGGGGTTTAAGGCCCACGAATACCATAAGGCACAGTAATGGTCGGCTCAGCGACTCCGATGCTCGAGGGGATAGTGGTATTGCGGATGTCTCGGCGCATGCCGGTTGCTCGTCCCTGAGTAGTGGGATAAAGATCGAGTATACTGTACGAAACCGGAGACCAAGGCACACTTAGCCAACAAGGGGGAGGGGAATAACTCGGTACGGTTCCCCCTTCCAGTCAAGCAGCTGGTACGGTATTGTAGGGGTACCGTGATTTCTGATAGTAATGGTTAGAGATCGTTGCAAGCGGCCAGGCAGCAGCAGATGGAGGCGGCTGCAAAAAGGGGGATGGAAGGCGGGAAACAAGATGAGCCGCGCAGCTGCGAGAAACGCCGACGGCTCAGGTTTGAAATGCCCGGTCTCCGCGTACCGTGTGAACACGCTCGTGTGAATATCAATCGTAGGACTTGGGGAGCGGGAAAAACGGGAGGGGCGAGGTCAAGCAAGGTGAGCCTACTAAAAGGGAATTTTATCAATTTCCACCCTATCACCGGCCACGTAGCAATAGTACTATGATATTTAAGTAGACTATTACCGTTGGTAGTAACGCTTCGTACCACCGGGAGGCGGCCAGCAGTGGCAGCAGGAGAGCAGAGACGGTGGACCAAACTCCTCTGTGGGTAGGATGGAACGGTGGTGTAGGGGTCTGTGCTCTAACGGAGACGGTAGCAGTATGTACTGCTGGCAGCAGTGAACGCCCAAGCTCCTACCACGGTATAAACATTGACGCGAGCTTCCACTGCGCAGCCGCCTCCGCGCCGGTGTACGAAGCGTTACTACCACAGGGATATTTATATTAATATATAGTACTATTGTAGTGCATCGTGCGGAAGATGGAGAGGCGAGGGGAGTCGATTAGGCATTCCTGCTAGTTAGTAGGCTTGCACCTTTGCATGCCAGTCCGTGCGTACATCCGACCAGTCCTACGGGAAGTGTATATTCACGATTAGCCCAGCATGTTACGGGCATTCAAAACTGACCCCGGGCGTTTTCTGTTAGCTGCCCGAGCCCCCACTTGCTGCGCTGCCGCCGCCTTGCTGCATGATCACGAATTAACTACGATCTCCGGTTTCACCGTTATACGACCCCGGGGCGTGGTTAGGGTAACGGGACATTCAAACTAACCCCAACGCGTTTTCTGCAGCTGCGAGCCTCTAGCCTGCTGTTGCCCCCGCTGGGTTGCACGATCATGGACCGTTGCTACCACGGTAACCCTGCAATACACAGTACCACTGCTGCGTGACCGTGGAAGGGGCAACCAACAGAGGTTATTTCCGCTTCACTGTAGGCTGTGAGCTTGGTCTCCGGTTGTACAGGCATACCCTGTTTTTTAAGGAACACTCACTTTTTAAGTACAATCGCGAGTAAGGAAGTATCGCCCAATAGGCAAACGCAGCTCGCGCATGCACCTGTCAGGCACGTTCCTGACAAGCAATACCGGCTCCCTACCTCGGTTACCGAGCTGGTGCGGCAATGCGGGGGGAGACCTATTAGGCTGTTACAAGATGTGTTATTTCTATCAGTATGAAGGGATATGACGATTGCAGTTAGAGCACGCATCGAGAGTAAGTGGTGAAAAAGTGTTGTGTAAGATGCTTCACCAAGTAGATTTTCGCTTTCCATACATGCTCGGTCCATATGCCGTATCGGAAATGCCACTGGCCGGTACAGCAACTTGGTACCTTGTACATGTATACAGACGCACAAAAGTCTCTATTATGCCCATGTACTAGGAGACGTCACATTTACCGGGCACAGCCGAGACAACCACACGCAATTCACCATACTATCCTCGAGTTCGGGCGTGATAGCCAAACCATTACTGTGCCTGGTATTGGCCTTAACCCTTACCAATAGGTTTAGTGGGGCTGTGATACGGAGTCTCCTGAGGCTAGTTACTTAAAGCATTCCTTTACTAATGTAGCCACCCAGCAACCATTGTTTTAGGGCTCGGCTCTTCGGTGTTTCCCAACACGGCGCTACAGTCCGGTACGTTCTAGCATCACGCTGACAGTATCTCGCTGTATACACCGCCACCACAGATTTACTGTGTACTGCGCCACAGCTACTGTCGCCACCTGTGAGGCATTGACCTTTACCCCTTGTATTTTATCCATTATGTACCAATGAAGTGTTTTTTTTTTTTATTTAACCACATTTATGGTTCTTTGAATCTGTTTGGGGTTCTTCTAGCAATAAGAGCGTTTACCTTACATGTTCTTAACTCGATAATTTACTATACCTGACCTTCTCGCTATTACGCCCATATTTCTATATGACGCTGAGTGCATGTAATCTGGGGACTTTCTGGCCAACTGTCTCCATCGGGATTCTGTGGCTTTCACAATTCTATCTTGTTTTTTTACACCCAAAAGTTCGCTTACGTGTGGAGCTGTAAGGAACAGAATACATGGTAAAAATTTCAGTAATTTATATCAATTTTAAGGAATACTTTATATACAATGAAAAAAAAAAAAAAAAAAAAAGACGACATGCATAGTCCAGGTACAATGTGTAAAACAGCATTTTCTTAACAGAAAAAAAACCAAATAAAAAAACCCCCAGAACACTGAATTTGTAATACCATGTACACTTTACTCAGCAAGGAAATAGCTGCGGTTTAGACAGATCCGTCACCACTCGGCTGCCAGGCCCCCCCTCCGCCCCCCCAATGCGTGGCCGACTGGTCTGGCAGCGAAGAGGTTAACAATGATAACCGGGTAAGAAACGCTCCCGGGTTTGTTTTTTTGCCAATGAGCTTTACCATTCTGTACAATGATTTCCCCAGTCTGTATTATTATTATTATTCTCCCCTCTCCGGCTCCGCTGGGTAAGACTGGCAGATCGTGCATGATTTACACTTTGATTGCTTGTATTTGTATTTCAGTGTGCATATGTATATAGGCGCGTGTGTAAAATATATATATATATATATATATACACACATATATATATATATATATATTTATACACATATATACATACATACATATACACACACACACACACAGAGGCACCCTCCCAAGTTAGCAGAACGATGTCAGCTGTCTGCTTGACGCCCGCCGTTTCTCAATAAAATATTAATAATAATAAAAAATAAAAAAAAGAAGACACGGCTGGCGGGGCGTTGAAATCGGATGGCGAGGTCTCCCCCTCTAGCGCCTTTGAAAACCGGCGCGTCGGGGGGAATGTCTTGCTGCCGGGAAGGTTTCTGGAAGAGCTTTCTGCAGCCTGGGAATAAAGAAGGTGAGAAATAACCCCCCCCCCCCCCAGACATCAGATCTTCACCATGTATTTCTTTTACAGCGTCGCCCCTAAAAACGTCCCACAAAGAACCTCCTTCGGGCACCGATGCATTGAAGAGAGGGGTAAAGAATCCTGTTTTGTTTTCCGGCTCTAGATTTTGCACCTGCGACCCTTTCCTCCCCCCCCAAAAAAACCAGGAGTCCTTGAAAACAAAAGAAAAAAATATATATATCGTAGCACATTTAGACTTCTCTTTTGCGCCAGATGGGCCCGCAACGCGTGGCACAGCAATATACCCAATACCCTGCCAAGCAACGCCTTGCAGGCCCCGCTGGCAGCTAAGGAGTTAATTCTCCCCCCCATGCAGAGGGGACATAAACAAAGCCCCCAAAATTGTTAACCCCCTCGCTGCCAGACACCTGCGACGCGTCCTGCCATCGCAAAGGGGGTGGGTGCCCAAAAATGGCAATTGGCCCAAGGTCTTGTGATTTTGCCCCCCCCCCCCCAAAGGTTTGCGTTGCGAGTTAGCGTACCTCCCCTACTGCTAGGGGGGAGGAGTCGATGCTCTGCCGGCCTCTCTGGCAGTGCACGGGTTAAATCCTTAAAGAGTAGAGGGCACCGCGGGTCTCAGTCCAGACTGAGGCCTGACGTCCCCGATGCTCAGACCAGCTCTTCTGAATAGAGAGGGGGGGGGGGGGGAGAGAAAGGGTGCAACGTCCATTGCGGGATGGATGACGGGGGGCAGGGGAGATAGATATTTATATATTTATATTTATATATAACAAAAAGAAGGGACATTGGGGTTAGAGGCGACCCCCCCCCCCCTCCTAGAACAGTTCCAGTCCGCTGCTGCAGTGTGGGTGCTACAATCCCTCCACAAACTTTTCCAGGGTGTCGCCCGAAGTGTCCCCGACAAGGGATAAGTCGTTTGTGAGGGCGCCGCGGTTCGGGGGGTTGAGCTGCGGGAGCATGGCGCTCTGCTCCGGGTTACCCATGTGCCCCTGGTCCAGGGAGGCGCCCATGGAGGCTGCCAAGCCAGGGTGGGGCGAGCCAGTCTGGGGCGAGACGTGGTGCGGGGAGGGCTGCGGTTGGACGCGGGGCGAGGGGCTGGAATGTGGAGGCTGCGACTGCGGGCGCGGAGACTGGGCGGGGGCCGGCGAGCGCACCTGGTTGCTAAGGGAGGTGGCGATTTGCTGTCCCGGGGGTAGGTGGCCAGCCGGAGGCTGCCCTGGCAGGAGGTGCGGCTGCGGGCTCATGGCGTTGGGCTGCCCGGAGGCGGCGATCTGCTGCTTGAGCTGCTGCTGCAGAAGCCGCTGCTGTAGCGCTTGCTGGATGCTCGGCGGTGCCCCTTCTGTGCCCAGCCCCGGTTGCCCCAACTGGTTCAGCTGCCCGATCTGCGTGATCTGCCCCATGGTGCCTCCCTGGATGGAGAGGTGCTGCTGCATGCGCTGCTGCTGCTGCAAGGCTTGCGGTTGCGGGTAGCCTCCCTGGGGCTGCTGGAACTGGCTGTGCGCTGCGATCCCCCCGGCCATGCCTGCTCCGCTCTGCTGCTGCATCATCTGCCTGCGGAGCATTTCGCGGTACTGCGGGGTCATATTTGCTATGCTGGGGTTGTGAGCCGGGTTCATTAGACTGATGCCCTGACCCGGCGGTGCCTGCTGCGGAGGGGCGCTGGCTCTCTGCACCGCAACCTGCATGGGGCTCATGTTCTGCAGGCTGGGCTGCGGGTCCATCCCTGGCGCCTGTGGCTGCATGCCGGGCTGGTTGGCCACGTATTTGGCAGTTCTCTGCTTGATGAAAGCTGCCATCAGCTGGGGGTTGGACTTCAGGATGTTCAGCACCTGCTGCTGCTGCTGGGGGGAGCTCGGAGACTTGAGGGTGCGCAGCAGGTCCTGCAGGGCGTTGGGCGATATGTTGCGGACTTGCTGTTGAGGGACCCCCTGCAGACGAGGCCCTGCCACTGCCTGCTGCACGGCGGCCATGGGCATCACTGGGCGCTGGATGCTCTGCTGCATGGGAGCTTGCTGGGGGAGCTGGGCCGCCTGCCACTGCCCCGGCTGCATCCCCGCCATGATAGGGGGGCCGCCGATGGGGACAGGGCGTGGCACATTTATGGCAACCTGCTGCATTGTGTTCACTGGCCCCGCGGCCGGGCTCACCATGCCCGGACGTCCGCTGGTCAGGCTGCTGCCGATGTTGTTGACCCTGTACAGCTGCTGCTGTTGCTGCGCCTCCAGCTCTATCTGTCGGGCGGCCTCCACCGCAGCCGGCGGGGGCTGCACGGGGGGCTGTGATGGGGGCACTGCAGGCACCGGGTTGGCCGGCTTGCCCTGCGACACCACGTTGGGGGGCTGAGTCCTAGCCACGGTGGGGAAGCCTGGTGAGGCCATGCCCACGGGGGAAGGCTGTGGAGCTGGCTGGGGGGTCTGCGGGGTGCTGGGCTGCTGGGTGGGTGTGCCGGGCGTCGTTGAGGTAGGGGAGGGCAGGCTCTGCTGTGGCATGGTCCGCGTGTTCATGGTGGCCATGCGTCGCCGCATGAGCTGGGCCTGCTGCAGCCGGTGCTGGATCTGCTGCTGCCGCAGCTTGTGTTTGATGTTGAGGCAGAAGGGCACCGGACACTTGTTCTCCTGGCAGTGCTTGGCGTGGTAGCAGCACAGGGCGATCAGCTGCTTGCACACAGGGCAGCCTCCGTTGGTCTTGCGCTTGCAGCCCTTTGTGTGTTGCACAACTCGCTTCATCTTCTGGCATGAGGGTAGCGAGCAGTTGGCGTTGCGGCACTGGCAGGCGTGCACCAGAGACTGGATGCAACGCTGGATACTCAACCGCCGGGACTCTTGTGGACTCTTGGACTGCGCCTCGCCCTGGCTGTTGCTCTCATCGTCCAGTCCCAGGCCCCACTTCACCATCTTGTGCTCGTGGCTCTTGGTGTTGTAGCAACTCACGCAGAGGTCGTAATCCTGAAGAGGGGGAGAAAGAGATGGGTCAGGGAGATGCACCTCATGCTACACAACCCAGCAAGTGGGGTGTGGATCAAGCACAGGAACAGACGTGGGATAAATTAGGAGAATCCTTGATGAAGGAGGATTTAGGAGAAGTTATAGACAGCAGGCTTAGCAATAGTGCCCAATGTCATGCAGTAGCTGCAAAGGCAAACAAGATCTTATCTTGCATCAAACGGGCAATGGATGGAAGGGAAGTAAACATAATTATGCCCCTTTACAAAGCATTAGTAAGATCACACCTTGAATATGGAGTACAATTTTGGGCATCACGCCTTAGAAAATACATTATGGAACTAGAGAGAGTGCACAGAAGAGCCACCAAGTTAATAAAGGTGATGGATAATCTGATTTATGTGGAGGGGCTAGCTAAATTAGGTTTGTTTACATTAGAAAAGAGGGGTCTAAGAGGGAATATGATAACTCTATACAAATATATTCGGGGACAGTACAAGGAGCTTTCAAAAGAACTATTCATCCCACGGGCAGTACTAATGACTCGCGGCCATCCCTTAAGGTTGCTAGAAAGGAGATTTCACCAGCAACAAAGGAAAGGTTTCTTTACAGTAAGGGCAGTTAAAATGTGGGATTCATTACCCATGGAGACTGTGGTGGCAGATACAATAGATTTGTTCAAAACAAAGTTGGACTTTTTAGAAAGGAAAGCTATACAGGGATATACAGTACCAAATAAGTAAACATGGGAAGGATGTTGATCCAGGAAACAATCCGATTGCCAATTCTTGGAGTCAGGAAGGAATTTATTTTCCCCTTATGAGATATTATTAGATAATATGACACTGGGGTTGTGTGTTTGCTTCCTCTGGATAAATACACTAAGTACGGATATAGGATACAGTATCTGTCGTCTAAATGTAGCACAGGTTGAACTTGATGGACGTACGTCTTTTTTCAACCTCATCAGCTATGTAACTATATTTTGGGACACACACTATTGCTATGAAACCCCCTGCTGCCGGACCCTCACCTCGCACACGGTGCAGTGCCAGCGGGTCTCCACGTGGTGCTTGCACTCGTTGCAGGTGTACACGAAGCGGTCCTGGCCCTGCGTGTGCAGCTCCACCAGCATGCACAGCGTGGACCACTTGGAGCGGCGCAGCGAGGAGAACTCCCAGTGCTTGTCGCGGGCCAGCGTCAGGAAGGCGTCCCGTCCGTCCATCAGGTCGCAGCTCAGCATGGGGTCCGGGTCCACGATGGGGGGGAGGGAGTTGATCACGGGCCCCGCGTAGAAGTGAATCACAAAAAACACCTGAGGGGTGGGGCGGGTGGGCGAGAGGACACGGGTGAGACGGGGGAAGGAGAAATGGGAACAAATGGGGAAGGGGGAGATAAACAAGGTGGAACAGTGTGCAGAGCGGAGGGAGATTGCAAGGAATAGGGTGAAATATAGGGTGCCACGGCCAACATACAGTTCATCAATGGGACCCAGCACATTACCATGATGGTGGCCACATTAGGACTGGCTTAAGGCTGTGCCCCCTCCCACCACACGACACTACCTCTTTATGCTTCTCCATGGTGGCTACATTAGGACTGGCTTAAGGCTGTGCCCCCTCCCACCACACGACACTACCTCTTTATGCTTCTCCATGGTGGCGTAGAGTTTCTGGCTCAGGTCGTTGCACACATTGGGCATTGTGGTCTTCTTCTTGTTGGCCCGGCTCATGCTGCTTTTATTCTTGTTGGTCTTCTTGTTGTTCTTCTTCTTGGCGTTCTTGCTGTCGCCCTGGCAGCCCTGCTTAAGAGACGGAAAGCGGTGTCACCCGGGCGCTTCCTTGCGACGTTTCGAAGCGCTCGGCGGGGCGCCCCATCACACCTGCCCGTGGTAAACCCCACATGCCACAGTACAAACAAAAGCTCCCCACCCACCCCCCCAAAACTCACCATAGCATAAGAATGTGCCATATTTCAGTCACCATGGCATGGGCACCTGCCCTTAGCCAGGATACAATCTCTTGCCAGCGGTCACCAAGATACAATACACTGCCTCCCCTTCCTTCACGCTAAAGATATGAACAACTCCCCAGACCTAGAACTCCACAGGTTGCCCACTCATACAATCAGACCACTCACTGTCTCCCCTCAATGTCTCCCCCTACCCCCACGTTCTCACCATCTACTGCCTCCTCCCCCGTCTCCCCCCCACATTCTAACCACCCACTTCAATCCCCCGCTGCCCCCACGTTCTCTCCACCTCTCTTCTTACCTCGGTGGTCTCGCATGCTGCCGTACTCTCCTCCTTCTTCCTCTCCTCCTCCTCCTGCTCCAGCTCCTTGATACTCTCCTCCAGCACGTTGGGCCAGAAGTCGCCCTCAAAATACGGAAGCTCCTTGGCGCTGGTCAGACGGTCCTCTGTGGCCTGTTTAAAGATGTCCTGTGTGGGAGAAAAGAGGGGGAGGACAAAACCGAGTTAGTCACCTAATTATCATGGCCTCAAGTCACTGGTTGAAACCATTTAGAGGACAGCCCGAAATGAATCCTTTTGCGGCCAGGAGGGCCTTCTCTGCAGTAAGCACGGGGAACAGGAGGACAAGGCCTGGCAGCGGGAGCAGAGTACTCACCTTGTAGTCGTGAATGATTCGCTCAGCGAAGGCCTTGTCCAGCATCTTCTTGTACCACTCCTGCAGGCGCTTGGGCTTGGGGATCTTCTGGTCGGCCGGGTGGCAGTGGAAAATGTAGTCGTCGCCTTCGCTCGGAGGGCAGGCCCAGATGTGACCCGTCACGTAGCTGGGATGGGGAAATATGTATATTATACCAAGGAAGGTTCTCAAACTGTGATGAATGGTACCGGTTGAAACGGTCCCTGAGGCCATCTACATATGAACCCCTTGCTGTGGTTCCCTTTGGTAGGGAAGGGGGCGTCTATGAAGGCCTTTAAACCTCTTGGCCTAACGTGATCTCGTTGTGTACATAAATACGCCGCCTCTGGCGGGATAGGGGTAGGCGGCGTGGCCTCTCACCCGAGTTTCTTGACGTATTCCAGGTAGCCAATGAGGATCTCGTGGTACACAGCAGTTCGGAGGCTGCGCGGCCGGAAGAAGTGAATGCTGTCCAGGTAGGAGATGTACACACGTCTGCAGGAGACACGCAATATAAAATCAGGGAGGGTTACTCCACCACACGGGTCCCTGCCTCCCCATAGCCTCGTGCAGTAATTAAGGAACGCTCATTTCCCAGAATCCTCTGCTGCAGTGGAAACAGCGAATGCTGTGTGATTATGGGATAAGACAGGTTTGGGGACCGATTTAGCACATATCGCGCTCACAGGTGTTTTTACTCATGGCAACCATTAGATATTGTTGCTTTAATATATATATATATATAATTATTTGTTTACTTACCATCAGTATAAACTAAATGTAGAAATAAAGCAGCTCAAAGTGTGTGTTATAAATACAATACACACATTAAAGCAGTATTCCCGCCTGGGAAATTCGTTTCCCTTTTTTTTTTTTTTTACATAACTGGGGCCAGGGAGTTCTCTAGTGACAAACCGTGACCGGTACGCATTCCTCCCCCCATAATAATTACTGGTGTACTCATTTGTGCCGGTGGTAGCTCCAGCGGAAACATGGCCGCCAAATCTTGTGTAATCCATGGGCCAACAGCAGGAAACCGCAGTCATCTGCTGCGGCTTCCCATTGGTGGACACCTTCGACCAAGTTGGAGTCTCCATGAGGAACAACTCCGGCGCCCCCCAAAAAAGAGGGGCAATTATCTCGGGAACCGGGAGGGTTGGCGGTCCATGGCACCAAAAAGAAACCGTTTCAGCCTTGGAGAGCTCCCTGGCTCTGAATACTTAACGTTAGACGAGAACGGGCGGTCACCTGGTGTTGGGCAGGGGGCAGTCGGAGCCGTACTCTTGCACGTGCATGCCGAAGAAGCACACGTCCACGCCGTCTATCTCCTCGAAGGCGAAGAGTGCTTTGGTGCGGTACGGGAAGGACTCGGGCATCTCGCCTGTGTCTACAAACCTAGGAGGGAGGAGGAGCAGAGCGTGAGACGCTGGGCTCGGCTCTGCCGGGGGTCACAGGGCCAGCTGGCATGCAACCCCTCCATTACCCCCCTTACACTTCCTTCAAAGGGATTTCTTTTAGAAAGACTCCGTCCCCATCTGTTTTGTTAAAGAAGGAATAATACTACTAATATATATATAGATATATATAGATATATATCAGCATTGCATGAGGCCCAGCTAGCAGTGAATGGGTTAAAGCAGCAATACATGCTGTTTTTTTTTTACATTGGATTGAAGCAGGGGGTCTCCGGAGCTCAACCCCTCATTTCCTTTCTGGGGACCCCCGGCTTCCAGAGACTTCTGTAGGGGGTGCCGGTGGCCGCTCTGCTAGCAGAGTTTACATAATGGTGGAGTTGCAAAGCTCCCGCACCCTGCCGGCCAATAAAAAGCCGCGGGGTCATCAAGCTCGGCTTCCTATTGGCCCGCGAAACGTGGGAACGTTAAACCCCGGCTAGCTCAGCCGGAGCAGCTACCGGCACCGCCTACGGAGGTAAGGATCTCCGCAAACAGGGGGTCCCCAGAGTTTAAATCAATGGGGTTCAGCTCCGGAGACTCCCTGCTTCAAACCTGTGTTAAAAAGGGGTACATTAAACATGGCCTGAATTGCTCCTTTAAAGCGACGCCTGAAGCCCTCAGTACATGGAACACGCCAGCCCCACGTTCTGCCACGCTGGTTCTACATCTCACGCTCCGTTTCGCCGCAGTTTCGGGGCCCTTACCTGGTTTTCATGCCAGATTTCACCTCCACCGTCTTGTCCGAGCTCGCCACCACCCGGACCGACACCTCGCCCGCCTCCGGGTGGTTCTGCCGCCGCAGGAATTTGTTCACGCGGTCTTCAAGGTGGTTTCCTAGTCGGGTGGTTTGGAGTCCTGCGGAGGAGGGCGACAGGGCAGATAAAACCCCCTTTCTATGGCGGAGCAAAGCTGGCGAGGCCACTGCCTACTCGTAGGTGTGGGCAGCGCCACATTACTAGGGGCACAGAAATAGGGCCACGACTACCAAGCGGTGCGATTCCGCAAGGTGTCTCACGGCTTAGCATTGGTTAGTACACATGGGCCAGTTATGTTCTGCAGCACCGCAGCAAAGCGTAGTGTGTGTGGGTCTGGTTACCGTGGGCTTCCCCACCGCATTCATATCCTGGCCGTGGTATACGCACGGAGCTGCCACCCTGCAGAATAGGACTCGGGTTACATCTGTAACCAACCAGGGGCCATGCGGTGCCAACCCATCAATGGGGCTAAGGCGCGGGTTCTCCAATCCAGTCCCCCCCCCCCCCCCAACAAGTCAGGTTATCAGGATATCCCTGCTTCAGCACAGGTGGCTCAATCAGTCCCAGCTTCAGCACAGGTGGCTCAATCAGTCCCAGCTTCAGCACAGGTGGCTCAATCAGTGGCTCAGTCTTCGACTGAGCCACCTGTTCTGAAGCAGGGATATCCTTAAAACCTGACCTGTTGGTGGCCCTTGAGGACTGGCGTTGGCCGCCCCTGGGTTAAGGAGTCTGACGGCAGCCGTCCCAAGTACACAGGCAAGAAAAAAAAGCAAAAAGGGGACTCACGTTTGGCGCAGAACTTGTTCTCTTTGCGCGTCCGCACGGTTTTCTTCAAGCAGTTGTCACAGACAAAGCTGGAGAGGGGAAAGAGAGGCGGTCAGTGCTGGAGAAGGTGTAACAGGAGCAACCCTCTGAGGGGTGCCAGAGGGCCAGGGTCCCTTGGGCACATGGCAGTCACATGACCACGGCGGCCATCTTGCAGGAAACAGGAGATCTGTTTGCTCACTGGTTAGATTGTGTCCTGAGCTCCATGGGAACGCAGGAGATGATCTAAGCCCTTTGAGCAAGACGCAGTGACTTTGTCATGGGGCCCCTCCAGAGTGCCAGTTCCCATGACGTTAAGACTACGCCTTGGGGCACTCAATAGGTTAAAGATGCGTTGCGTTTTGGGGGGGAAGCTGGGGGGTCCCAGAGATAAACCACGTTGATTTCAGCTCCGGGGACCATCTGCTCCCGAGATAATTACCTGTAAAGGTGCTGCACGACTGGGCACCCAATATGGCTGTTTAAAGGTCCTGCGGACCAATAGGAAGCAGCGACGTCATCCCTTGTGGCTTCCTATTGGCCGGCGTGACGTGGGACCTTTAAACAGAACAGAGATACCGGCAGCACTTTCCGATGTGAGGATCTCGGGGAGCAGGGGGCCCCCTCAGCTGAAATTAGCACGGTTCAGCTCCGGAGACCCCCTGTGCGTGTGTATGTATACACACACACACACACACATTCTCCCTAAAGCTTTAACACATCATGAGACCGCGGTTAGAAACTCATTTACTGGCTTATACTCTGCAGTTTTCAAAGATTGGCCGCTATGTCAGGGAGACTTTGGTTTTCAGTTTCCTATCCCAGAATCCTTTGCTAGTCTCATCTGTGTGGTCGGTTTACTGGCTTCTCCCTTCTAAGCAAGGACAGTGACATCAGCAGAGCGGGAATCGAGCATCATCGGATTCTGCCTGCCATGTTGTTCCATCCCAGACAACAGGAGCTCGCTCACTTAAGAGGTGTCTAGGGAATTGGAAGAAGGGACTCTGCAGGGATGGGGTCAGGGCAGGTGCCACCTGCAAAAGGGACTCTGAGGGACGGGGTCAGGGCAGGTGCCACCTGTAGAAGGGACTCTGAGGGACGGGGTCAGGGCAGGTGCCACCTGTAAAAGGGACTCTGAGGGACGGGGTCAGGGCAGGTGCCACCTGCAGAAGGGACTCTGAGGGACGGGGTCAGGGCAGGTGCCATCTCGTAAATGGACTCATGGGGAGGGTGCATCAGGTACCACTGCAGAAGGGACTCTGAGGGACGGGGGTCAGGGCCAGGTGGCCAGACCCTGTAAAGGGACTCTGAGGGACGGGGTCAGGGCAGGTGCCACCTGTAAAGGGACTCTGAGGGACGGGGTCAGGAGAGGTGCCACCGTGTAAAGGACTCTGAGGGACGGGGTCAGGGCAGGTGTCCATCGTGTAGAGGGACTCTCTGAGTGACGGGGTCTGGCAGGTGCCCCTGCAGAAGGGACTCTGAGGGACGGGGTCAGGGCAGGGTGCCACCTGTAAAGGGACTCTGAGGGACGGGGTCAGGGCAGGTGCCAACCTGTAAAGAGGGACTCTGAGGGACGGGTCAGGGTCAGGTGCCACCTGCAGAAGACTCTGAGGGACGGGGTCAGGGGCCGGTGCCACCATGCAAAGTGACTCTGAGGACGGGGTCAGGGCAGGTGCCCACCTGTAAAACGGACTCTGAGGGACGGGGTCAGGGCAGGTGCCACCTGCAGAAGGGACTCTGAGGGACGGGGTCAGGGCAGGTGCCACCTGTAGAAGGGAAGGATAAGACGTGCAGAGAGGATTGCCATTTTAATGCAGCCTTCCCCTCAGCCGCCGGTATGAGTAAGGCGCAGTGTATACTTCGTGAGTGTCGTTGTGCGTGATGTCGCTCACGCAAATTCTGTGTATAGCGGTTGCGTGGCAGGGAGGCGTGTCACGTGACGTCATGTGCGCAGTTCGCCCTCACTGGCTGAACCGCGCATGTGACCCGGCCGTAGTGCGGCAAACACAAAATGGAAAGCCTCCTGGAGAATCGCGCAAGCTTTATGGCCGGCCTCAGAGGTGAGGCCTTTAGTTGGGGCGCACGCGATGTCGGGGGGGGGGGCACGCGCGCCTCAACTATAAATGCATCCTAACTTAATTTTAGCCCCTTACCCCCCGAGCACGTCCCTCGCTTTTATAGAAAATATTTTCCTAGTGATCGTCTTAATCTCGAACGTCTGATGTTACCACAGTAACACTTACGCTGGGATTAAGGATGGCGGCCATTATAACCGCCCGGACACTTAATATTTGAAACGCTTTCAAATCTCCTGAACAGAGCATTGGATTTTTAAAATTAAAACAGTGTCAGAGAAGACGAGACCTACGACCGACGCGTCCCCCCTCCCTAACCCCCTTGCGGCCGACGCGTCATCCCCCTCCCCCTGCGGCCGACGCGTCGTCCCCCTCCCTACCCCCCTGCGGCCGACGTGTTCCCCCCCCTCACTACCCCTCCGCCCTGCGCTGACACGTCCCCCCTCCCCCTGCGGCCGATGCGTCCCCCCCCCCCCATCTCCTGCGGCAGGGTGGTGGACTTACCCAGACGGCCAGATGGTATCGTAATGCAGCACGCAGATCTGGTGCATCTTGCGCCCGCACTCCTTGCAGTCCACAGACCTGCAGCGGATACACAGGGACAGGGGGGGCGGAGAGCCGGTTAAAGTTTGTGAGCACAGAGGGTGGGGGTGAGACATTTTATAGGGGGACTTCGTTAAAATGATCTGCGGGGGGTAGAGATGGGAAACGGTATGCAGTCTCCCTGGGAAGGGGCACAGGGAGCAACGCTCTGCAGATTAGGGAGGCAAAGGGTTTAGGGAGTAAGGCTCTGCAGACCAGAGAAGGAAGGGGCTCGGGGGAGCAATGCTCTGCAGACCAGGGAGAGAAGGGGCTTAGGAAGCAATTCTCTGCAAATCAGAGAGGGAAGGGACATAGGGAGCAATGCTCTGCAGGACAGGGAGTGAAGGGGCTCGTGGAGCAACGCCCTGCACCCAAGAGGAGAGAAACAGCTCATGCAGCCAAAGATGGGGCTTATAGAGCAACGCTCTGTAGGCTCCAGCACAGAAAGGGCTTATGCAGCAATACCTCGCAGACAGACCGGTCCCGATGGAGCAATACTCTGCAGACTACCTGGGAGAGGAGGGGGCGGAAGGGGCAATGCTCTGCAAAGTGATTATCACTAGACGATGGCTACTCACGGCTCAGTATCCAGCAGGTCATTTTTCTTCTTCTCAAACTGGTCCTTGGAGATTGTCCTGGGAGGGGAAAGAGATTAAGTGTCGCTGGCCCTGCGTGTCCCACAAAGCCATTGGTCCCCCCTCCCCCACCGCTACGCCCGGGTTAGAGCCACGCGCACGCCCACGTTAAGAGGGACTAAAGCGGTGGCAGATATTTACATTTTGTTCATCTGAAAACATCTCCTCCCATTTTGTTCGTCCACCAGTCTGAAATACACGTCATGCGGCGTTAGCATCTGTCTCCTGGGAGGGTGGGAGGGCGGGGATTAGTGAGGCCAGAGAAGAGAGAGACAGATCCAGATACATTGCAAGTCAACGCCCCTCTCCCTCCCCCCACAAGGTAACCCCCCAACAAGGTAACCCCCTAACAAGGTGCATAAGGAAGGAGTAGGTCTCAGATGCCCGAATGAGACCGCAGCACGTGGCTGTCAGGGTGGTTCAGTGGCCACTAACACTGCGCTGGCCAGAGAACAGCATTGTGCAGAACGGCGATGGGGGAAGTAGCCATGATTACTACAGGGACAGCAGGCAGGCAGTCAGGCGGGCACCGCCCCTTCAGGGTCACACATGCCTTTTAAAAAAAGTGCAAGTTATGATGTTTAAAATAAATAAATAAAAATGTAACACCTGTTTGAAACGGGGGGCCTGTGGCGGGAGCTTTGAAACACTGCCATATCGTGAACCCTGCTAGCCCAGTGGCTACCGGCGCCCCCTACGGAGGACCTCAGACTCGAGGCGAGAGAGGAACGGGAGGGCCGAGACCAGGGTGTATATACCACTAGCTGGCAATGCAATTGTAGCAAATGTATACCAATATTTCATTTCCATGGCTGTAAAGTTCATCTATAGCAGGGGTCTCAAACTCAATCCTCAAGGGCCAAAAGGCCAGATTTCTGTGCTTCAGCACAGGTGGCTCCATCAGTGACTCAGTCAAAGACCACCTGTGCTGAAGCAGGGATACCCTTAAAACCTGACCTGCTGGTAGCCCTTGAGGACTGGAGTTGGCCACCCCCTGCACTGATGAGCTTTGGGTAAATGATTTGCGTAACATAAGCGGGAAATAACGTGTGTAATCTTTATACCAAATGTGTCTTTACTATAGTCAAGGCCTGTTATATAGCTTTATCCTGTCTTTACTATAGTCATGCCGTGGGATATAGCTTTATTCTGTCTTTAACTATAGTCCTAGGCCGTGGGATATAGCTTTATTGCCTGTCTTTACTATAGTCAATGGGCCGTGGGATGATAGCTTATTATTCCTGTCTTTACTATAGTCCGGACGCCGTGGGATATAGCTTTATATTCCTGTCTTTACTATAGTCAGGAGCGCGTGGATATAGCTTTTTCCTGTCTTTACTATAGTCAGTCCGTGGGATTAGACTTTATTCCTGTCATTACTATAGTCAGGCCGTGGGATCTAGCTTTATATTTCCTGTCTTTACTATAGTCAGGCCGTGGGATAGCTTTATACTATTATCCTGTCTTTTACTATAGTCAGCGGCCGTGGTATAGCTTTTTCCTGTCATTACTATAGTCAGGTGGCCGTGGGATATGCTTTATTCCTTTCTTTAGCTATAGTCAGGAGCAGGCGTGGGATATAGCCTTTATTCCTGTCTTTACTATAGTCAGGCCGTGGGATATAGCTTATTCTGTCTTACTATAGTCAGGCTGGTACGAGCTTTATTCTCATTACTATAGTCAGGGCCGTGGGATATACTTTATTCCTCTCCTTCACTGGAAATTCATTTTGTGTGAAATATTGGGCGGTACATGGACACAGGACACACCTCTATTATTAGAAAAGCGTTTGTGTATCATTATTTGATACCTTTTTGTTCCCTAGACTTTATTTGGGATTAGTTATTTCATTTAGTATTATATCACAACGTATCTACAGTAGAGTGCACACGTTTCTCCACATTTATTTTAATTTATACTGTCCGGTACCTATCCCTCTATTACAGGACCCCATACCCTATAACTGTCCTGTACCTATCCCTCTATTACAGGACCCCATACCCTATAACTGTCCGTACCCACCCCTCTATTACGGGACCCCACACCCTATAACTGTCCTGTATCCATCACTTCTCTATTACAGGGACCCTCTCACCCTATAACAGTCCTGTACCTATCCCTCCTTTACTCGGGGACCCCTCACCCTGTAACTGTCCTGTACATGTCTTATAATTACACTCCGAAACATATCCCACCCCCCCTCGCATGTACATCTCGCATTAATTTCAACACAAGACAGACATTGCTCGGGGATTATGCGGTGAAGCTACTTACTTTTGTGGCTGGGACGGGTCATCTCCGAGGGGCACGTTCTCACCCTGGATATCACTTCCTGAAGCATTTTTCACAGAAGTGATACCTGCGGTAGAACGCAGAGTTTAAGAGCAGCTGTTTTGGCTCAATGGCATGGGTGAACACAACATCAAACTGAACGCCTCAGCACAGTCAGAAGCCAATATCTGGCGGCTTCTGTTTCCTTAGAATTAGATTGCAATGACCTTTCATGGGCCCCTTGATGGAAGAGACTTTGTTAATCAGGTATTTTCTTTTACCCTTTATCACAACCCCTGTCCTTATCAGAGAGCTAATAAGATAAGGGGAAGGGGAAGGGGGGGGCTTTGCCCGTGCAAACTCTAGTTGAACATACACTGACATCGACCAAAGGAGCACCAGAGGAAATCACACCACTCCCACCTCTCAAACGTTAACAAAATTATTAATAATACGTGTGGCAGATTTGGGTAAAAATGCATCACCTTCACCCAGATGGTGACCCCCTTAACCATGTCACTGCCATTATGTAACACTTTGCCCCTAGGAGGGACTGACCCCTTAAACCATGTCAACTGCCATTAGTACAACTTTGCCCCTGAGGGACTGACCCCTTAACCATGTCACTGCCATTAGTACACTTTGCCCCTAGGAGAGACTGACCCCTTAACCATGTCATTGCCATTAGTACACTTTGCCCCTAGGAGGGGACTGACCCCTTAACCATTTCATTCACTGCCATTAGTTCCACTTTGCCCCTAGGAGGGACTGATCCCTTAACATGGCACTGCCATTAGTACACTTTGCCCCTAGGGGGACTGACCCCTTAACCATGTCACTGCCATTAGTTCACTTTGCCCCTAGGAGGGACTGACCCCTTAACCATGTCACTGCCATTGTTCACTTTGCCCCTAGGAGGGACTGACCCCTTAACCGTCACTGCCCATTAGTACACTTTGCCCCTAGAGGGACGGACCCCTTAACATGTCACTGCCATTAGTACACACCTGCCCCTAGGGGCGGACCCCTTAACCATGTCACTGCCATTAGTTCACGTTGCGCCCTAGGAGGGACTGACCCCTTACCCATGCACTGGCCATATACACTTTGCCCCTAGGAGGGACGGACCCCTTAAACATGTCACTGCCATTAGTACACACTGCCCCTAGGAGGGACGGACCCCTTAAACATGTCACTGCCATTAGTACACTTGGGTTCCAAGAATACAATTTTTTTAAAGCTTGAACAATCTCCCTTTGGTTTGGTTTCCAAGAGGGACTCTAAATGGAGGGGGAAGGGGCGAGTTTGTCAATTTTGTTCGCTCGTCCTCAACAAGGTAATCCCCTTTATTCACACGCCACGCCCCCCCCCCCCCCCCCCCCCGCCCTGACGCGTGACGAAGGGAACAGGATAAGGACAGTGATCGGAAATATGAAAGCAGTACCCAGCCGACTCTTCAAGTTACAAGATTAAATACTCATTCAAAATAATTATACCGGTCCAACGTTTTAATAGGTTTAACTTCAAACAGCAATCCACGCTACTCCCCGTAGGAAATGAAAATGTACCACTGGAAAGGCATTTTGCACCTGGTTTTCACACCCCCTCCTTGCATTCTGTAGCTGAATTATATATATCAGTGGCTGAAAGTGAACCTCCCGGGGAGGTTAAAATGGCCGTTGCCCTTTAGAACAACAGAGGTGGTCATGGTAACAGTGATACCAATCAAATACAAAGGAGAAACCTCAGCAAACCCCCCCTTGGGGACTTGTATGTATCTATATCGTTATGTACAGTGTTCGACAAACCTATACATTTGCTCGCCCCGGGCGAGTGGATTAACCCCCGGGCGAGTAAATATTGGCCCAAGCAGCACACGTTTGGTACTAGGTGGCGAGTAGATTTTTTTGTGTGGCGAGTAGATTTTTTGGTGATTTGTCAACCACTGGTTATGTATATAGCTCCCACAGTGTACTCCGCGCAAGAGAGACAGTGCAGGGAATTATAAGAATAAGAGCTGCGAGGTCAGACAGTAGGAGAGGAAATCCCTTCCCCGGAGAGCTTACAATCTAAGTGGTATGTTGGGAGAGTTACAGAGACAGCAGGTGAGGAGTTAGTGCAATAGGTGGCAGTGCCTGGCCTTGATGGTGGGTAAGTGCAGTAGATGGCAGTGCCTGGCCTTGAATGGTGGGTAAGTGGCAGTAGATGGCAGTGCCTCCTTGATGGTGGGTAAGGGCAGTAGATGGCAGTGCCTGGCCTTGATGGTGGGTAAGGCATATATGGCAGTGCATGCCTTGATGGTGGTAAGTGCAGTAGATGGCATGCCTGGCCTTGATGTGGGTAAGTGCAGTAGATGGCAGTGCCTGGCCTTGATGGTGGGTAAGGGCAGTAGATGGCAGTGCCTGGCCTTGATGGTGGTAGTGCAGTAGATGCAGTGCTGTGCCTCGATGATGGGTAAGAGCAGTAGATGCGTGCTTGGCCTGATGGGGTAAATGCACGTAGATGGCAATGTCTGGCCTTGATGTGGGTAGTGCTAGATGGCATGCTTGCCTTGATGGTGGGTATGTGCAGTAGATGGCAGTGCTTGGCCTTGATGGTGGTTAGTGCAGTAGATGGCAGTGCCTGGCCTTGATGGTGGGTAAGTGCAGTAGATGGCAGTGCCTGACCTTGATGGTGGGTAAGAGCAGTAGATGGCAGTGCTTGGCCACGATGGTGGTTAAGTGCATTAGATGGCAGTGCCTGGCCTTGATGGTGGGTAAGGGCAGTTGATGGCAGTGCTTTGCCTTGATGGTGGGTAAGTGCAGTAGATGGCAGTGCCTGGCCTTGATGGTGGTGTCGCAGTAGATGGCAGTGCCTGGCCTTGAGTGGTTGGGTAAGTGCAGTAGATGGCAGTGCCTGGCCTGATTGTGGTGGGTAAGGGCAGTAGATGGCAGTGCCTGGCCTTGATGGTGGGTAAGGCATAATGGCAGTGCTGGCTTATGGTGGGTAAGTGCGTAGATGCATGCTTGGCCTTGATGGTGGGTAAGTGCAGTAGATGGCAGTGCCTGGCCTTGATGTGTGGTAGGGCAGTAGATGGCGGCCTGGCCTTGATGGTGGGTAAGTGCATTAGATGGCAGTGCCTGACCTTGATGATGGGTAAGAGCTTAGATGGCTGCTTGGCCTTGATGGTGGGTAAATGCAGTGTGGCAATGTCTGGGCCTTGATGGGGGTAGCTGCAGTGATGGCAGTGCTTGGCCTTGATGGTGGGTATAGTGCAGTATATGATGGCCGTAGTGTTGGCCTTGATGGTGGGTAAGTGCGTAGATGGCAGTGCCTGGCCTTTGATGTGTGGGTAAGTGCAGTAGATGGCAGTGCCTGACCTTGATGGTGGGTAAGAGCAGTAATGGCAGTGCCTTGGCCACGATGGTGGTTAAGTGCATAGATGGCAGTGCCTGGCCTTGATGGTGGTAAGGGCATTGATTGCAGTGCTTTGCCTTGATGGTGGGTAAGTGCAGTAGATGGCAGTGCCTGGCCTTTTGATGGTGGGTAAGTGCAGTAGATGGCATTGCTGGCCTTATGGTGGGTAAGTGCAGTACGATGGCAGTGCTTTGGCCTTCTTGTGGTAAGTGCAGTAGATGGCAGTGCCTGGCCTTGATTTGGATAAGTGGCAGTAGATGGCAGTGCCCTGGCCTGACTGGTGGGGTATAGTGCATGTAGATGGCAGTGCTTAGCCACGATGGTTGGTAGGAGTGACGTGGTTGTAGGACCTACCTTCGAGTGCAGGCTATTGGGATCTTCATTCTAAGAGTCAATGTTTAAGGCGGTGCATTTAAAGGTGGGGAGAGACGGTGCTCTGGCGTAATAACGAAGTGTGAGGGGTGTGCCGACGTAGGGGCGGTGAGGGGAAAGGTTTTAAAGGTAAGAGGAGAGCATTAGAGTATTGTTACACGTGAGTAGCAGCGCTGGAAGACGTAGGCAGGCCGGACATACAAAGATGATGAACAGCTGATCCTAGGATGTAGAGGAGAGTTAGTGGGGAGAGCTTGAAGGTACGTAGGGGCAACTAGTAGTGGGATCCGGGCTTGGTGGGAGCCAGGAGTAGGGGATAGGAGGATATGAGCAGTGACGGTTTTGGGGGAACAGTGAATTGATTTAAGCAGCAGAATGTTGTGATAGATTGCAGGAGAAAGTTTGATGAGTGCAGTGAGGCCTGTTTAGCGTATGTTCAGTACACCCAAACGACGGGAGAGGTAATAAGGCGATTGTTGCTTTTGGTGGATATTTTTTTTTTTGTGTTGCATCGCCCCCCCCCAGAAAAATGACCTCTTGCGACGTAGGCTTCGCACCTGTATAGACCCAATCGGATAGACACTCTCTCCCCAGTCACCCTTTTTCTGGATTGACTGCTAGTAGCTGCGTTCACTGGTGGAATTGTTGCACAGCCTGCGTTTCCTGTACGCGCAGAGCGTCGTGTGGGAGGAACTCGAACTGTGCAAGAAAGCAGAGTCGTGAGAGGAGAGAAGGGCCCCCCCCACCCCTCCCCCCCCCTCCCACTCCCCCCATGTACCAGCCAAGACGCCCTTCCCACAAATTCGCATTGCAGTAAGCTGTTTCTGAGTAAATAGATGACATGCCACACGGTCATGTCCTAACATGAGCACCCCAAGTTCTTCTTAGGAACAGGTTCTGTGCCATGCAATGCTCTGCCGAATCTCTACAAAAGAGAGGACTGGCTCCCCGAAGAAAGCGAGTGCGAAGGGGCTGCGTCCGGTTGACCCCATCGCTGTCCACTAACTAAGGGATTCGGTGCCACAGCAGATTGAATAGATACGCACTGGATCTTTTAACAGCCTAACTAAGCGCCGTGGGAGCCTTGCCGCAACCTCGCCCCTTCCCAGTTGGCTAGGCACCTTCGTGATTCCTGTTCCAGCCCCCTTGGCGTCCACTTTGCATATCGTACGTGAGGACAAGCAATATAGTGATCCCCGAAGCCACTTGTGTTTCAGTCTTGCTATTGACGCCTTTTTCCGTCGCAGCCTGTTCTTCGCTGTGCACTTATTCGTTCCTTTCTCCCTTCCTCCTTCTGATGCCGACACTTAATCCTGTGGCTCTGGTTAACCTTCCTCATTTCTACTCTCCATCCCGTGTTCTTTCCTTGTCACCTTTCCCGCTTCCCTGCCTGCTCGCCCTCCCTTTTGGCGTTACCTCTTCCATCGTCGCTCCTCACTTTTACTATCCGCTCGCTTTCCTTCATCTTCTCTCTCATCGCCCGCCTCTTTCCCTATCCTCTTGCGCTTTTCTCCCTCTTTTTCTTCATTTCCCCTTCCACCCTTCTTTTTCTGTTTCTTTCTCCGCCACCTTGCTGTCGTCTCTTTCCGTTCTCCCCCTCCTTCTCCCCCTTGCATATGCCTCCCCTTGTCCTACCCGTCTTGTTTTCTTCCCCTTTTTGTGATCTCTTCTTTACTTTCCCTTCTAAACCCCTCTTGGTCCCTGCGCGTCTACTACCTATCCTTGCGGCGATCTGAGGCCAACCCGCACTTTACATTTTTGTCCTCTCCTCGTGCTCCCTTCTCCTTGCCTCTTCCTTCACCATTCTTTGTTTCTTCTGGTTGTTTCTCCTCGGCCTTTCTGCGCCTTACCTCTCCCTCCCTCCCATTCTCTCCTCCCTCTTCTTCTCTTTCTTTCTCCTTGCTCTTTCATTTCCCCATTCTCTTGCCTCTCCTCCCCTCTCTGGTCCTTTTCCTACTTCTCGCATTCCTCTCCCTATTCTTTTCTTCTTCGCTCTGTCCGTCTGCTCTCATCTTTTGTTTCTCTTCATCTTTCATCCCTCTTTTTTATTTCGTTCTCTTCGGTGTCTTCCTCTCGGGTCTTTTTCCTTGTTCTCTCTCCTTCCTTTGCTCCCGCTCTCTGCTTCCTTGCTATTTTCTTCCTTCTTTGGCGGTTTTTTGTTGGTTGTCTCCTTCCTCCCTTCGGTAGTCCACTTTTTTCTCTCCTTTTCCGTTTCTTACACCTTTCTGTGCTTTCCCCTATTTTCTTTTCCCACTTCTTCGCCTACTACTTCCTCTTTTGTGTCCTTCTCGTTTCTTGTCTCTTCTCAATCGGCGTCTTTCCTATGCTCCCTGTCTCTTTCGCCCTCTCCTTTCTCGGCATACTGTCTCCTTATATACCCCCGTTTGGTCTTTCTTTTCTCCTCACATCCTCGGCTGCTTTTGCCTTCTCTTTCTCCTCCTTCCCCTCCCCCCCACCTTACCCTTGTCTCCTCCACACCGGGACTCTCGATCCCCGCCTGATCCTTTTTATCGTCTTATACTTCTCCTCCTTTTGACTTCCTGCCTTTTCATATTCTTTTCATTACTTCATTTCCTCTTTTTTCCTTTCATGGTCTTCGAACTTTTCTCGAATGCTGCTCTCCTTCCCCTCTCTTTCCTTCTTCCTTTTCTTCCTGCTTTCTCCCTTTCTTCTCTTCTGCTCATGGGGGGGGAACAACCCCGGTAACCTGGCGCCCGCAGTCAGTAATCCCAGGACTTTGGCATGAACGGGTCTATTTCCGGCTCAAAACCTGGCCAGCTTGGACGCGAAACTTGTACACGCGGGACGTCGTCGGTTGTACAGCCAGCACTTGTGACTCCCACGCCACATACGTCGTCACGTACTCCGACGGCTTCCTGGTACTGGGCCCCGTGTCCAGCTTCCGCTTGATGGTGGAGAGGTCCATGGGGCTCTTCATCTGTCAAAGTAATCCTGCAACGCAGAAGGGAAACACTCTTGTCACACGGAACCGAGGCCTGGCACCTATAAGGACTGGTTGCTCAGTGGATAAGGCACACGGAAACAGAGCCTCACATATAGGACTGGGTTGCTCATGGGATAGCACACGAACACAAGCTGGCACCTATAGGACTGGGTTTGCTCAGTGGATTAGCACACAGAACAGAGCCTGGCACCTATAGGACTGGGGTTTGCTCAGTGGATTAGCACACGGAAACAGAGCCTGGCACCTACAGATACTGGGTTTGCTCAGTGGATTAGCACACGGAAACAAGAGCCTGGCACCCATAGAACTGGGTTTCTCAGTAGATAGCACAGGACTACTCAGAGCCTGGCACCCATCGGATGACTGTTGCTCAGTAGATTAGCACACGGAACACAGAGCCTGGCACTGTGGTTGCTCAGTGGCTTAGCAGGCGATAACAGAGCCTGGCACCTGTGGGTTGCTCAGTGATTAGCAGGATACAGAGCCTGGCACCCATAGGACTGGGTTGCTCATATATTAGCACGGGATACAGAGCCTGGCACCTGTGTTGTTCTCAGTGGATAGCACGGGATCAAAACATGGACATAACTACGAAGAGCAGGACCATGGAGATTTGCACCTACAGGACTACGGGGCTCAAAGTACAGCCACAGAGATGGCACCAGCAGGACTATGCCGCTAAAGGTTACCCGTGTACTGGGGCTGGTGAAGAGAGAGAGTTTAGTAGTCTAAAACATAATGATCAGGCCGTTTGGCCGTGACCCAAATCTCCGGCGGGCGTTAAACCGCTACTCGCTCGCTGCCGAGACCCACCAGTCCCTCCGCCGGCAAGGTAAGTCCTTACCTACCCTAAAAAGGAATAGTGTAACTAGCTTCCCTATTCCATCCTGGGGGCTGTTTTTACACCTTTGTGTACCCTTTCGGTCACTGATTTTCCATCGTAACCGACATCCACAGACGCCTACAGGGGCTTTCCTTCCACACATGCGCACTAGCTTTGGATACCACGCCACGATACCCCCCGCATACATGTCGGAGGCGATTCCTGCAGCAAGCGCTACGAGTGAGTCCATCGCGCGGGATCTACCACATGAACGGAACTGAAAACTGCCCCCTGACTGATGATGATGAGGCCGACCTGTTGAACATTTCGTAGACTCGACACGCATTATCCTTACTTATCATGTAGTTATTTTATTGCTTCATTGTTTTAAATACATTACAATTTTTCTTACCTTGTGCCTCCTGTGCTTTTTTCTTACCCTAAGGAAACCCTATCTAACCCTTCACCATTATCCTAGAGCTTAACCCCCCTTACCCAAAAACCCCTTCCCTAAACCTACCCCTTCCCCTAACCGCTAATTTAACCCTTACATTAATTTACTCTAGCGGAGTGCTGCGGGGTCTCTCTGCGGCCGAACGCCGGAGAGACTTGGTCGCGGCGAATGCCTGCGAACCAAATTGTCCTATTCTGGAGTTTGGGCATGTAACTGGCCTGGCCCGCGAATGTAATGGTTGCACGTAGGGGCCTGAGCCGCATGTAATTGGGGTACGTAGTGGGCATGGGCAGCATGTAATAGGTGTCATGTAGGGGGCCTGGCACGCAGAGATTGGAGTGGGCAGCATGTATAGGTGCATGTAGGGGCCTGGCAGCGCAGAGGGTTTGGAGTGGGCCAGCATGTATAGGTGCATGTAGGGGGCCTGGCAGCGGCAGAGGGTTGGAGTGTGGCAGCTGTATAGGTGCATGTAGGGGCCTGGCAGCGCAGAGGTTGGAGATGGGCACATTGTAATGGCCATGTAGGGGGCCTGGCAAGCAGCGAGAAGGTTGGAGGTGGGCACGATGTACTAGGTGCAGTAGGGCCATGGCAGCGCATGGTTGGAGTGGGCAGCATGTAATAGGTGCATGTAGGGGGCCTGGCAGCGCAGAGTTGGAGTGGGCAGCATGTATGGTGCATGTAGGGGGCCTGTAGCGCAGAGGGTTGGAGTGGGCAGCATTGTAATGGTGCTGTAGGGGCCTGGCAGCGCAGAGGGTTGAGTGGGCAGCATGTAATAGTGCAGTAGGGGGGCCTGGCAGCGCAGAGGGTTGGAGTGGGCAGCATGTAAATTAGGTGCATGTAGTGGGGCCTGGCAGCGCAGAGGGTTGGAGTGGGCAGCATGTAATAGGTGCATGTAGGGGGCCTGGCAGCGCAGAGGTTTGGAGTGGGCAGCATGTAATAGGTGCATGTAGGGGGCCTGGCAGCGCAGAGGGTTGGAGTGGGCAGCATGTAATAAGGTAGGATGTAGGGAGGCCTGCAGAGCAGAGGGTTGGAGTGGGCAGCATGTAATAGGTGCATGTAGGGGGCCTGGCAGCGCAGAGGGTTGGAGTGGGCAGCATGTAATAGGTGCATGTAGGGGGCCTGGCAGCGCAGAGGTTTGGAGTGGGCAGCATGTAATAGGTGCATGTAGGGGGCCTGGCAGCGCAGAGGGTTGGAGTGGGCAGCATGTATAGGTGCATTAGGGGCCTGGCAGCGCAGAGTTGGAGTGGCACATGTAATAGGTTCATGTAGGGGGCCTGGCAGCGCAGAGGGTTGGAAGTGGCAGCATTAATAGGTGCATGTTAGGGGGCCTGGCAGCGCAGAGGGTTGGAGTGGGCACATGTAATAGGTGCATATGGGGGCCTGGCAGCAGCAGAGGGTTGAGTGGGCACATGTAATAGGTGCATGTAGGGGGCCTGGCAGCGCAGAGGGTTGGATGTGCACATGTAATAGGTGCATGTAGGGGGCCTTGCAGGCAGAGGGTTGGAGTGGGCAGCAGTGTAATAGGTGCATGTAGGGGGCCTGGCAGCGCGAGTGTTGAGGTGGGCAGCATTTATTGTGCATGTAGGGGGCCTGGCAGCGCAGACAGGTTGGAGTGGGCAGCATGTAATAGGTGCATGTAGTGGGGCCTTGCAGCCAGCGACGGGTGGAGTGGGAGCATGTCTAGGTGCATGTAGGGGGCGGCAGCGCAGAGGGTTGGAGTTGGCAGATGTAATAGGTGGGCATGTAGCGATGTCACAGGGGCAGGCCTGAGCGCAGTAGGTTGGAGTGGCAGCAGTAATAGGTGCATTAGGGGGCCTGGCAGCGCAAGGGTGTTGAGTGGGCAGCATGTAATAGGTGCATAGTAGGGGCCTGGCCGCAGAGGTTGGAGGGCAGTGTAATAGGTGCATTTAGGGGGCCTGGCATCTGCAGGGTTTGGAGTGGGCAGCATGTAAGTGCATGTAGGTGCCGGGCAGAGTGGGTTGGAGTGGGCAGCATGTAATAGGTGCATGTAGGAGGGCCCTGGCAGCGCAGAGGTTTGGAGTGGGCAGCTTAATAGGTGCATGTAGGGGGCCTGGCAGCGCAAGGGTTTGGAGTGGGCAGCATTATATGGTTGCATGTAGGGGCCTGGCAGCGCAGAGGTTGGAGTGGGCACATGTAATAAGGTGCTGTAGGGGGCCTGGCAGCCGCAGAGGTTGGATAGTGGCATGTAATAGGTGCATGTGGGAGGGCCTGGCCGCAGAGAGGTTGGAGTGGGCAGCATTTATAGGTGCCATTAGGGGGCCTGCAGCGGCAGAGGGTTGGAGTGGGCAGCATGTAATAGTGTCACGTAGGGGCCTGGCAGCGCAGAGGTGGAGTGGGCAGCATGTATAGGTGCATGTATAGGGGGGCCTGGCCAGCGCAGAGGGTTGGATTGGGCGCATGTAATAGGTGCATGTAGGGGGCCTGCACGCAGAGGGTTGGAGTGGGCAGCATGTAATGGTGCATGTAGGGCCTGGCAGCGCAGAGGGTTGGAGTGAGGCAGCATGTAATAGGTGCTGGTAGGGGGGCCTGGCGCGCAGAGGGTTGAGTGGGCAGCAATGTAATAAGGTGGCATGTAGGGCCTGGCACGCAAGGTTGGAGTGGGCAGCATGTAATAGGTGCTGTAGGGGCCTGGCAGCGCAGAGGGTTGGAGTGGCAGCATGTAAAGGTTGCATGTAGGGGGCCTGGCAGACGCAGAGGGTTGGAGTGGGCATCACATGTAATAGGTGGCATGTAGTGGGGCCTGGCATGCAGTAGGGTTGGAGTGGGCAGCATGTAATAGTGCATGTAGGGGGCCTGGGCAGCGCAGAGGGTTGGAGTGGCACATGTATAGGTGCATGTAGGGGCTGGCATCGGCAGCGGAGGATTGGATGGGGCAGCATGTAATGGTGCATGTAGGGGGCCTGGCAGCGCAGGGTTTGGAGTGGGCAGCATGTAATAGGTGCATGTAGGGGGCCTGGCAGCGTCAGAGGATTGGAGGGGCAGCATGTAATAAGGTGCATGTAGGGGCCTGGCAGCGCAGAGGGTGGGAGTGGCAGCATGTCAAGGTTCTTAGGGGCCTGGCAGCGCAGAGGGTTGGAGTGGGCAGCATGTAATAGGTCATGTAGGGGGGCCAGTTGGCCGCGCAGAGGAGTTGGTGGGGCAGCATGTAATAGGTGCATGTCGGGGGCCTGGCAGCGCAGGGAGTTGGAAGTGGGCAGCATTTAATAGTGGCATGTAGGGCCTGGCCGCAGAGGGTTAGGATGTGGGCAGCATGTAATATGGTCTGTAGGGGGGCCTGGCAGCGCAGGGGGTTGGAGTGGGCAAAGCATGTCAATAGGTGCATGTAGGGGGCCTGGCAGCGCCAGAGGGATTGGAAGTGGGGCATCATTTATAGGTGCATGTAGTGGCCTGTGCAGCGCAGGATGGTTGGAGGTGGGGGCAGCATTTATATGTGCATGTAGGTGGCCTGGCAGCGCACGAGGGTTGGATGGGGCGCATAGGCGCTGAATAGGTGCATGAGGGGCCTGGCAGCGCAGGAGAGGGTGGAGTGGGCACATGTAATAGGTGCATGTAGTGGGCCGCAGCGCGAGGTTTGAGTGGGGATACAGAGCACAGCGCTCAATCCTTTTTTCACCCACTCCAGATGAGAACAGGAGTAAAATAAAAGGTCTATAGATTCAACGACCGCATTGCCGAAACCAACAGAAAGGAACACAGGCCCTGGACGTGGCCCCCCTGTGTGCTACTTACAGGGATTCCCAGCAGAAGAGGGTCCACGGGCTGACGGAAAGGTAAGGACTCCGGATCTTGCCGATACAGGGCTTCAAGGGTGGGCATCAGAGCCTGGCGCAGCTCTTCTGGTTTAAAGACTGCAACAAAGACCAGTGACACCAATTAACCCCATATATTCCCATTGGCATCTCCAGCCTTGCACACACCGGATAGCCGACAGGGCGAAAGACGGCAAGAGACTCGAGCTTGTTACGTACTCTTCTTCCGCGGCTGCGATGGGGACGTGGACTGAGGAGTCGTATTGTTGCTCGAGTTGTCCTCCTCTTCCTTGGCCTCCACTTTCAATTCCGGCTTCTCCTCCACCTCCATGGGCGCCTGCTTCCCATCGAGCCCGTCGCCTGTCGCCTCCTTCCCTTGAGAGCACAGCTCTTCCTCTACCTGCAGAGGGAAGGGAGGGAAGACCGGAGCTTAAAAAGGAGACCGGTCCTGGAGGGAACCGAAACGCGTCAAAAACGCGAAACGCGCTTCGTAGGCTAACAAGAGCTCTTTGTAGATGAAGTAGACGTTCACCTGAAGGGGAGGACCAGCGAGGTTTGGAAAAGCTCTGGGTCATGGTATATCACCAGATCTACAAAGAATGGTCTCCTGGGTTTATTGAAAGTTATCCCGAGCCATAATAAATCCAACATGAAAACCATGTTTTACCAACTGCTTTTGGTTAGGCTTTTATGTCATAATGTGGGGCGGGATTTAACACATGGGAGAATGTAGATATATCCTCCGGACGGAGGTCTTCGACCGAGCCTCTGATTGAGCCACCTGTGCTGCAGCTGGGATATCCTGAAAACCTGACCTGTTGGAGGGGCTTGAGGACTGGAGTTGAGCATCCCTTGGTTAGCATGTGGTCTGACCACGCTCCCACAGGATGATGTATGCGTGATTATTGTCCAGTAGGTGAGACAGTGGTGAATGGACATCTATTGTTTACTTCCCATTTGTTTATGCTTAATAGCCTAATAAAACGCGGTTCATTTGTTGCATTCGCATGCACCAGCGCTCTCTCCAGATGTTTGCACTGCTCTCTAAACTGGATGGAGCCCATATTTGGAGTGACATCCCTTCTGCATGGTCTAAAGACGCAACAATATGAGGTTGCGCTATGATTATGTACGATTCCTATGATCGTTTTTTGTAAGCTTTTGAATGGTTTACTTTGCTTTGGAAGTGGCGATACTGACAGGAGCCACCACGACCCCGCAGAGGCGAGCCACGAATCGGAAAGCAGCGCAGGAACTTTGGACGCCCCTCTTACCTCCGTTTTGGGCTCCGCATGGTCCTCACAAGGCTCTGGCTCCTCCACTTTGATCTCTGCCTTGATCTCCAGCATGGGGTGGTCGGGTGCCGGCTGGTTGTCAGTGCTGGCGACGGAGGCTGGGGTGGGCACCCGGTTATCAACACTCGCAGCCGCCTGGGATAACTGAGGGACACAAACACACGGGACTGTGAAATGACTGCAGAGTTACAACCACGGGTCCTCCATGTTTCAGGAGGGTCAAGGGTATTGCAAAAAGCACAGAATTTGATGGTAGACCAGAACTACTTGGCCAATCCAGTCGGCCCACTTTCCCATCGATTTGATCCATCGTATTTAGGGTATCCTGTCTACCCCAAGCATTCTTCTATTCCCATATTAGCTTCTACCACCTCTCTTGAATCCACCACCCTTTCGGTGAAGTGCTTCCTCCCATCTCCTCTGATCCTCCCGCGGCAGAGAACAACCACTTGTTCCAGCGCGCTTCGCTATCTCTGAAATATGTTCCTCTCCTGCACTTTGCTGCAAGCCCTTTATGAATGGGAAAGTTTCAACCATATCCTCCCTCTCCCTTCTTTCCTCCAAGCTGCCCCTTTTAAGGTAATGTAGTCTTTCCTGGTCAGTCTTATGCTGGAGATCAGTGGTGTGCAAGCTTTTTTTTTTTTTAGCTGCAACCTCTAAATGCAAAATGTCCACTACGCCCTCCAAAATGGACGCAAGCCGTCCCTTTCATATAGAGACTCGTATCCCTCAAGGTATAACAACTATGTTGAATAAATCCCAATCCCTCCTCTTCACACCACTTCCTAAACCCACACATTGAAGTCTCTGGTGTGCAGAGTCCTGCTTCCCCACTCTTATATACTAGCAATACCTCTGAAAATGACACGGAGGATACTACCTGCCTAAGAGCTGTCCCTAACCCCCCCTGCACTATCCTAATCTCATTCCTAGACAGGTCATTAGCTCCGAGGGGGACACGGATATCTACCTCTCCCTCCCGTTTTGCTGCCATAACAATTCCCAGAATCCACCCCGTCCCTCTGAGCTGTAGCTTTGGCTAGGCACCTTACCTCCCTCACCCCCTCTCAACCTGCCCCCAAATCTATACCACTTACAATGGAATCCCCCAAGAGTTGCCGCCTCCTTTGCTGGGATCCTATTTTTCTTCCTATTAATTGCACAACCCCGCACCTTCTCTCTCGCTGCAGTTAGTGCCTCTGTGGGGAAGTTAGTGCCTCTGTGGGGCAGTTCTGCCCTGCTAGTGCAGCAAAGAAGTTGAGCAGTGGCACAGATTAAGGGATGTGCCAGAGATCTACAAGCCCCACCCTCCCAAAGCCAACAGTCGTTCAAACTCCTTGTGTAAAACTCACAGATTGGTGATCAACCTGGAAACTGTTGGAAGAGTTTACACTGCTCCCAACACTTTGCTACAAACATGGTTACTAGTGTCAGGGGCAACAAGTGACTTGCACAGAGCTGAGGAGCAGGAGGTGGTTGATGGCACACATGGTACTCACTGGAGTGCCAGGAGCTGGCACGTGCACGGACGCTGGCTGCAGCAGAGAGGGTTGCGGGGTGGGCACAGACTGGCTGGACACGGGAGTCTGAGGCTGCGGAGTGAGTTGAGCCTGGGCCGCCGCCTGCACCGTGGGGGTGCTCTGCGTCTGCGTGGCGTTCGGGACGGAGCCTGGCGTGGGGGCGGGTGTCTGCCCAGCAGGGGTCAGCGGAGTGGATGGCTGGGCGGGTGCCACCGGCTGGGGTGGGGTCATGCCTGTCGGGTGCTGGATGGGCGGCATGCCAGCCGCGGCGTTGACGGAAGGCGAAGTCTGATGTAGGGGAGACTGGGAGAGCGCTGGGCGCAGGAGCTGGCCTGTCTGCGGCCCCAGCATGTTCATAGAATTGCTGATGGGCAGAGATGCATTGGGCGTCTGTCCCTGCTGGCAAAAGAGCAAAGTTACAATCTGGCAGTCACACCCTGTAAATCCCACATTGTTCCCAATCTGAGGGTGCACTTTGTCTACCTTGTTGCAATTTGGACAGCAAAACTTTAATATTCCATGTTACATGTACAGTGTGTGCACATGTGTGCGTGTAAAGATAATCAATGCAGTAAAGACCAGCACTCCTGTAGATGTTTAACAGGGATTTTATTAGTGATCGAAGTTTCTGTCCCAGACCTTTGTTGAGAAATTGCTTTATCTTGATAAAGGTCCTTGAGTGCGACTGAAACATGGATCACTATTACAGTCCGAGTGCTGCTGGTCATTGCTGTATTTACTTCAGAAGCCTGGGCTCGTGCTGGCCTTCCAGATACCCGTGACAAGATCACCAGTTTTCACGAGTACTTCTCTCCTACCTACCTTTGAATGCATGTAAAAGGTACACGTTTCCTTTACTTCTTTTACCCCGAGTCCATCCATGGCCAAACACACACACACACACACACACACACACACGCGCGCGCACGCGCGCGCGCTGGGGTAGGGCAATGCTGACCTACTAAGGTACATATCCTCCCGCCCTACATTTTCCCATCAGTTAACCAAGCTGTTGAGACAGGAAACAAAAAGATCCTATTCCCCCCATTGCCTCATAGGGAAGGTATGAAAAACGCTCATTGTATGACAACCTCGCCTTTTTCCTCATGTGTATAAACAGTACTTCTCCATTTTCAGGATGGGTGTGGTCATGGATGGACTCCGAGAAAGAAATAACGGCAAGGCAATTTCTACCTTTCTCCATCCTCCCCCGTGACACCACACACATACACACACTTGTCCCCAAGCAAAGCTCTTCTTTCACTAGTGTCCGAAGAACGTTTCTTACAGAATCTCGATTCTTCAGAAGAATTCCATATATAATGCCCCAAAAAAGTATTGAATGAAGCCACCAGGTCTCTCTTTTCGAGTGATGCCCGAGCTCTAAGTACCCACGAAACCTCCATGGTGGAGTAAGCCCTAATCTGAAATGGACATCCCTTCCTCATCTTATACATCTATTTATTCATCTGGACGTAGAAGACAGTGAGGCCATCAAAACCCATCCTTGGACCCTGGAACAATACAATCAATCAATCTGAATGCCTGAAGTGTTTAGTCCGTTCCACGTACTATTTCAAAGTTCTGACAGCATCTAAAACTACACAAAGATATTATGTCCCAATTTAAAGATAGTCGGATAACACATTGGGTTTAAATTGCGGAACAATTTTCATAATAATTTTGTCTGTGTGTAGGATGAAGTAGGGAGAAACGTAAGACAGTGCTTGTAATTCACCTACACTTCTAGTGGCTGTAATGGCCGTTGAGAATACACTCTTCAAAGTTAGCCATCTATCCGAAAGCTTGTGTGACGGCTCAAAAGTACTTTCTTAGAATGCATTCAGGACTATGTTATAATACCATGGAGTAGTGCAGGACCTTATTCTGGGTCTTAACTTCTGGACCGCAATCATGAATCTCTTGATGTAATCATTGTTAGAAAATGAGTCTTGGAAGAAGGTTCCCAGAGCTACAGTTTAAGTCTGTAATGGCCAAAAGTCTGCTTGTTAAAATTCCTAAATTCCGGGAATGTTCTTATCCTAAGGATCCAATCCCTTATTACAGAACTAGGGAAAATAGGCACTCCATACATAGTAATAAACCCTTGAGATACTGGGATTGTAACATTGTGTGGACGTTGAAGAAGAGAAAAAGAAAACGGAGCACTACTTCCAAGCAGATGAGTCAGGCAGAGAGCGTACCCATGAAGAAAAAATATCAAATTTAATGGAACATTAAAAAAGCAGCATATTTGGGCAAAAAACCCACACCTACGCGTTTCGAGCAACGCTCTTTATCATTGTGTGGACGACCTAGTGAAAAAATCCAGATGACCTCTGGAGTCCCCTTTCAATTTTCAGGAGCCAACGCTAGATTAGGGTAAATAACCGGGCATTGTGAAAGTACTGTAGGTCGTTTACCATAGTTTGACGATTGACATTGTCTCAAGGTCTGCAACTATGTTCTCTTCTGTCAAGTAGGCGCTAGGACATATACATCTGTTGCCTCCTCATCATGTTAGAACCCTCTATCATGGGTATCGGAGAAAAAAAATATAGAGGCCAGTGGATAATTCCAAGGGGTTGACATGGCATCGGACAACGGATTCTTCACATCAAGTTCTTCAGCAAAAGATCGGAACCTTGCAGTCAACTTCCAACTCTCTGTAACTTTGAGAAAACATCTCTATCTTCAGAGACCATTCTCCTGGATTGATTAAATTGGGACTTAAAAAGTCCACTGATTGAGGAGGAAGGGTCGCCCCCCCCCCCCCCACCTCTTCCTCTCTACCTCTTCCCCCCCCATTTTCTGTTTCCGTCCTCACGCCAACCCTGCCGACCCATGTTTGAAGGTCGGGGGCGCGTTGAGTCTTTCCCTCTTACTGTCATTAAAATAAGAAAACCTGTATTAGGCAACATGATGTCTTCACTGTACACAATGTATTTTAAGCAATGCCTAATAAAAAACTTTTGAAAAAAAAAAAGTCCACTGATGTATTCAACCTCCCATAACTTAACTGTCGGAAAACACTGCATACTCAACTCTTACCATTAAAAGATCTTGGATACTTTCCTCTTGGTCGGCTGACTTCTGGAACCTCCGTTTGGTGAGGTAGGCTACTGTAGTCTCATGGTCCAAAAAAATTCTTAAGACGGTTGTTGATCGACAGGCAGGACAACGGTCTTCTGGCATACTGCTCTGATCTCCAGAATGCTTATAGGAAGAACCTTTTCCTCCACAACGATTGACCCTGTATGCATATGTCACCCCTAGTCTTGAGACTATGGTGATGGCGTCTTAAGATATCATTATCCATTGTGGTGTTCTCATCTTCTTCCTCTTAATAGGTTGCTGCCAATTTAACATTCCCTTGTCTGCTAGGATAGCCTTATTGGTTACTGGGTGTTTTGGCAACTCTGATCTCTACTGGCCAAAATGCTGTTACATTGAAGTCTGAGGTGGAAATGCCCCCAGGGTACTACATCCATGGCCGAAGTTAACCTCCTGAGAAGAAACTCTTCCAATCCACGGTATTGCCTGGACGAGTAAATAATGTAGTTAAAGCAGAATAAAAATATTATGTCGCCGGATACTTGCTATCACTACTAATAAACCCTTTGTAAAGCTCCATAAACCCATCGCTATTCCAAAAGTGGAAGTGCCTGCCCAGCACGCAAAACCAGAGAGATCTCTAGTGAGAAGTCCTTATCGGAATCGAAGATGTTCATCATCGAGGTTGATTGAGGCCAAGTACTCCACCTCTAACAATTATTCCATTTTGAATGGTCTTGTCCGTAACCATTTGTTCACATATTTCAAGTTTTAAATTGCCCCAAATTCCCCCGATTTGGGCACCACAAAAAAGTTTCCGTATATTTCATTTCCCTTCTGGGATCCTGAGTCCCTGCTTATTACTCTCTCCAACGTGAACTTGTGTATTGAGTCCAGTAAAGCTTGACCCTTAAAAGGATCATTCGGTAATCAGTTTATCCTAAAACAATCTCTTACGGCAATTTTCCTGAACTCCAAGCATCGCGCCCATCTATGATCTGGTAAACCCAGGCATCCGTTATAATCTGGACACAGTATTCCTTGAACTAAGACCCTTCCCCCTACAGCTGGAATGTCCAACGATGGGAGGGGGGTTGATCACTTTTACTAGAAATGGGCAAATGTGTCAAAATTTGTCCCCCCCCCCCAAAAAAATATCGATTTGCGGCCGAATATTTGAAAATGTAAATGGTGTACATAATTATGAGCGATGTATGAAATTTGGAATGGGGTTTTCAGGCGAGGGGGGTGGGGAGGAGCGGGGGATTAAAAGATAGGCACATATTTTACCAGTGTCTCACGTCTCTAAGGTGGGTTTGAGGGGATATACATATATTATTATTATTATTATATTATATATAGCACTTGGAACTCTAGTAAAATAGGTCTAGGTCTCTCTGGAACTTCTGGGTGAATCGAATGTCAGCGTGAATGGTGGCGGACAGGTGAACTGCATACATTCGAAAGAAGGTCGAAGAATGTTCTCTCTTTAAACCAAGCCGCGAATATCCGCACCTGCTAAAAAACGCCACATTCGTGGCGAAAGTCTGTGAATAATTTGCTCATCTCTACTGCTTACTCCTTTCCTCGGCAAGACAGATTTCGAACCGAACAGGCATGGAATGGTCTGCAGGGTTTGTAGCTCTTGTATTCTCGAAAGAAGTTCGAAACCTGTTAAAGACTGATCTTCTAGGCCTCTTCTCCTGGGAGGTAGGAAGTGCACAAATACAATCTAATGCTTCAACAGAGAACGGACTTGAAGCAAACTTGTTAGTCGAAAAAACGTCTGCTGTCCAGGACCTAAGCCATAGCAACCTTCTAGCAGACATTGTAGTAGACTTCGCCAACAATAGAATAGCGGCAAAAGCTGTATCACACAAGAAATAAACCTCGCCTCCCTGGTGGGAGAACAATCCTCGAGTATCTACTCACACCAGTTCCCAAACGTTATTCTTTCCTTGCAGCCGAGATCTTCAGGGTTCCACGAAACAGGCCATAGCTGCCTTATAAGCAAGACAAATAGTTCTATACTGTTCTCTATGCAAACGCTCTATTCTGCGGTCCATTGGATCAGAGAAGGAACCAGAATATAGTCCTGAGGGCAACTTTCACTACTGCAGGATCCAGTCAGACACGGTGAGGATTAAAAAGCCCTCCCCTCTCCCCCCCCACACGTGGGTGGAAATAGCCAAGATTCAATGATTGGCATCCAACCAGCCATGCCGGTCCATGGGGCAGGTCCCAAACATGTGTGCAAGACCTCTGTGTCATGGTGGCGTGCCCTGCATCGGACCCAGCAGCACAGGAGTCCTTCCTGCTTCACGGCACACTTCCATGGCTAGTGGCTCTGTAAGCTCCGGGGAACTTTAGGAGATGCTCCCAGTCCTGCAGCTCCGACAGTGGCCCCCCAGGACGGTCTCGGATAATTCGCCACCGCAACTCTGCCACAGGCACTTCGCCGCCGTTTAGCCGCCAAGGTAACCCCTAATGTTAACCCATTAACCTCTGACTATAAAACCCCTCCCCTTAAACCCTAATGCAAACATTAGTCTTTACCCTAAAACCCCTAACCTAAAAAGCTTAACCCCTTACCACAAAACCCCAAAAGTTAACCCCTAATGTGAACACTAATCACTTGCCTTAGGTGGCTGACTATCCTTGGCGACTGAACGGCAGCGGTGAAAGGTCCCATTCTGCCCTAGAACACCTCCGTCACCGCTGCAAACAGAAAGGTAGAAGCAAGAGTCCCAAACATGCATCCTCCAAGTACAGGGCTGGACAAACCACCGACTGAAGGATGGAGGGAGGAGGACATGTACCTCCGTCGGTCAGCGTTGTCCCACCACAGCTGGGAGGAGACAAACTCCCCACGTGTCTGGTCATGGGGATAAGACACAAAGAATTGTATCTTTTACCCCTTCACTGCCAGAGGGGCCTGGAATGCTCTGCAGTCCCTTCTTGCAGCAAAGTGGTAATCCCTTCCGAGAACCATGTTAAAGGGATAATCCCTTCTTAGAACCATGTTAAGAGGGTAATGCCTTCCTAGAGCCATGTTAAGAGGGTAATGCCTTCCTAGAACCATGTTGAGGGTAATCCCTTCCTAGAACCATGTTAAGAGGGTAATCCCTTCCTACAACCATGTTAAGAGGGTAATGCCTTCCTAGAACCATGTTAAGAGGGTATTGCCTTCCTAGAACCATGTTAAGAGGGTAATGCCTTCCTAGAACCATGTTAAGAGGTTAATGCCTTCCTAGATACGATGTTACAAGGGTAATATCCCTCTTAGAACCATGTTAAGAGGGTATTGCCTTCCTAGAACCGGATGTTAAGAGGTAGAGGCCTTCCTAGAACCATGTTAAGAGGGTATGCCTTCCTAGAACCATTGTTAGAGGTAAATGCCTTCTCCTACACCATGTTAAGAGGGTACATCCCTTCCTAGAAACCATGTAAAGAGGTATGCCTTCCTAGAAACCATGTTAAGAGGGATAATTGCCCTTCCTAGAACCATGTAAAGGGATATCCCCTTCCTAGAACCCGTTATCAGCTAGGCAACTAAATGCCGGTCCTCAGAACCATTTAAGAGGGTAATGCCTTCCTAGTAACCACGTTCTAGAGGGTAATGCCTTCCGAAACCCGTTAGAGGGTATTGCCCTTCCTAGAACCTGGTAAGAGGGTAATGCCTTCCTAGAACCATGTTAAGAGGTTAATGCCTCCTAGAACCGATGTTAGAAGGGTAATGCCTTCCTAGAACCATGTTAAGAGGTAAGCCTTCCTAGAACCATGTTAAGAGGGTAATGACACTTCCTAGACCATGTATAATAGGTACGCTAATTACCTATGTAATTGCCTTCGAACCGATGTTAAGGGTAATCCTTCCTAGAACCACGTTAATGAGGTAATTCGCTTCCTAAACCACTGTTTAAAGCAGGGTAATGCCATCCTAGAACCAAACTTAAGAGGGTAAGTCCTCCTAGAACGTCACCGTGTTAAGAGGGTATGCCTTCCTAGAACCATGTTGAAGAGGGTAATGCTTCCTAGACCATTTAAAAGGGTAAATGCCTTACCTACACCATTTTACTAGGGTAAATGCCTTCCTAGATAACTGAGCTCGTATGGCTTTGTTACATGACAATACAGGAGAAATATTTTGACTCCAATATTTTTTTGAAAGGCCTCCATCACCTTGATCTTGCTTACCTGTGACACTGCAGCCTGTGCTCCTGTCTGCCCCAGTCCCACGCTCAGAGCCCCGCTGCCCGTTAGGAACTGGCTCTGCTGTAGGAATGGGCCTTGCGTTTGGGCTGCACCCATTAGGTTGTTAGCGTGTGGTCCCATCATGCTCTGCGGCTGGGACATGCGGGAAGGGGACATTGCCATCTACGGAGAGTGGAGAGGGTCTAAAGTCAATGATTAAACACTACAATGGTCAAGCAGAGCGGACTTCATGTTACAAGATTTAATAGATGTGTTCACCGTCAAAAGTGGGAAACTGCTAAACAAATTTATACAACTAATGTAACATGTGCATGTATACTAGGGAATAACCAACTATACATCACCCAACAAGGAACCTGGATAGAACGCAACCAGGAACCTGCATAGAAGACTCGGCACAATCGGTATCATGAAAATATAGGATGCATAATAGTCCAAATGTGACACCAATGTTTCGGTCCCCTATGGGACCTTCATCAGATCTGATAAAGATCCCATAGGGGACCAAAACTGTCACATTTGAACTACAATACATCCTATGTTTTAATGATACCTATTGTGCCGAGTCTTCTATCCAGGTTCCTGGTTGTCTTCTATCCAGGATCCTGGTTGTCTTCTATCCAGGTTCCCGGTTGGGTGATATACATTTGGTTATTCCATAGTGTATGTGCACATGTTACATTTGTTGTTTAAATTGGTTGCGTCATTTCCCACCATATATATTACATACACAACAAACAAATAACTATACACTCACGGCTGGCACTGAGCCCATGTTGTTCATTTGCGTAGGGTGGTTGAGCGGGGATGCTGCCCGGGGTCCCAAGGCTGCTGAAGGCATCTGCACGTTCCCGATAGGCATGGTGTTAAACTGATTCATTACTGGAGGCCCACCACAAAGGGGAGGAACACAAACACAACAAACATGCTCGTTAGCAAGCGCTAATTAATAGCTAGCCTTCTGGGAGTTATTCATTATGAAAAGATAAAAGAACTAAATCTGAGCTCTGGGGCATGTGTCCCTGCAGCTCATATCTAGACGAGACACTTAATAACTAAATAAGTCAAATAAATTAATAATTAATTAAAAATAAAAATAAATAAATAAACATGCAGACCAAGCAATATCCTACATGTTTTTTTTTTTTTAGAAATCAGTTCTGTACTATAAAGTATTTTCTCAAACAACTGAATGAAATTTTTAATGTATTATAATATAACAAGCATTTTTTGTTTCTATAGCAATCATTTACATAGTCACATCCCCTTCCTCTTCTGAAACTCTCTGCACACCCCTGTTTGAGCCCTGCCCTCTCTCTAGCAGTGCACCAATTGTATCTAGTGACTGCCTGGTCACATGATCTTCCCCACAGAACTTTGCATCTTTTTTTCCTCGTCTGATGCACTGACAGCCATTTAGTGAACCCCCGAGCCGAATCTTCACCGATTGATCCCAGGAGAACGTATCGATCGGCAACTTAGCGAATTACTTATCATTGTGTGAGGATTGTATTGATGCACATATTAAAGGGGGTTATTATTATTATTATTTTGTGTTAAATGGCAGCTTGAACTGCTGCTTTAATGCAGGGTTCTCAACTCCAGCCATCAAGTCCCCCCCCCCCCCCCCCTACAGGTCAGATCTTCAGAAAATCCTTGCTTCAGTACAGGGGACTCAGTCGAAGACTGAGCCACGGATTGAGCCACCTTTGCTGAAGCAGGGACCGAGAGCCACCTTTGCTGAGGCAGGGATATCATGAAAACCTGACCTGTTGGGAGAGTCTTGAGGACTGGAGTTGAGAACCCCTGACAATGCCAGATCGGTCCTTCTGTCTGCATGTAATTCTGCACTCAACAGTGGGCTACAGATCCCCTCCCTGCCACCACGTCACTGGGAAGTAGAAGGGATAGACTGTATTAGCCATAAGATTCTTGCTACTATGCAGTTATGGATGAACATGGTGGCTCTTTCGTCTGTCACCCTGCAAAAGGACAGCAGACTGGGTTGCATTACCTGGGGACACCTGCATACGACTCATAGTAGGCACAGTAGACAGGGGCATGGGACCATCTACGCGAGAAGAGAGATTACTTTGCAGGATCAAAAATAATAACCTTGCAATGTTTAATAAAAAAGCCGATCCTTAACCAAACCAACCAACAAAAGGTCACCTCATCTAGCGTTAGCCCCCATAATCCAATGCTCTCCCAGGTACTCACTGGCTGGCCGGACAGGCTGTGGTTGCCCCAACGTAGCTGCGGTCTGTGGGAGGCTGGGGGTCTGCGTTCCAGGCGTTTGTAAGGCCACCTGGCTACCCAGAATCCCCTGTTTCTGCAAGCGAGACCTTCGCTTCTCTTCCAGCTCCTTCTGGATCTTGTAGATTTTTTCAGCCAGCAAGTGGTAATATTCATCCTGAACAGAGACACAAACCCCAGGGTCATAACTGAAATTAAATAGTACGGTCTGAGGCAACCTTGAGAATCAAGATGTGAGCAAATATTGTGTGGTGTTAAGGAACTGCAGTGTGTCATGCAGTAATGCGGGTCAGGACATGCAGTGAGTGTGTGGTGTTAAGGAACTGCAGTGTGTCATGCAGTAATGCGGGTCAGGACATGCAGTGATAGTGTGTGGTGTTAAGGACTGTCAGTTTTTCCATGCCGTAGCCCAGCGTGCCATCGTGCCATTTATTGTGTGTGTGTTTTAAGGAACTGCCGTGTGTCATGCAGTAATGCGGGTCAGGACATGCAGTGAGTGTGTGTGGTGTTAAGGAACTGCAGTGTTTGTTGGGTCACAATGGTATATAGTTGGTGCTTCCACACATATGGCCACACCATGGCTAGCATCAGGAACGTATGTATATATGTTCCCACAAATGCTTGGAGACAGCCTTTCCTACTGCAGTACGGAGCCCCGTATGGATATAGGGGATAATATATACCCTGCTGTTGGCCGATTCATACATATCCCCCTCGACTTTCCTGGCATATGCCACGAGGTTCTCCATGCGACGATCCTTCAGGGCGGCGGGGTCCGGAGTGGGGAAGATAGCTTGTACCCTGCACGGAAAGCCAGGCACACACCGGTTACCATTTACACTGCAGTCCCACTTAGCTGACCTAAAACACCTTTTTTTTTGCACACTTGGCCATGTAAATGGCGTCGGAGTTATCGGAGCAGGAAGACATCTGCGGTCTTTCTTCTCTCTCCCTCTTAATACACATTGTAAGTAATAAAACAAGGGTTCCCTCAGAAAGACTCTGTCTCTTGTTACCACGGAAGAAGACAGCAGCCTGTTTAAAAGCACGCCATTTTACAAGCAAATACTGCCACGGAAAGGAAAGCATCACCGCGGAAAAGATAAAAAATTAAAAAAGTTTCAACGTCTGGTAGAGAAGTCTGATCCTTAAACAGCAGTTTCAAGTATCAGCCACGACATTTAAGTTGAATGCATACACCGGGGGTACCCACTTAATATCGGCCGGCGTGATGCGGGGATTTAACCAATCAGGAAGGGCCGGCGACGCCTTCCCCGGTACATATCACCGGAAGTAGGGGGTCCCAGGAGCTGCGGGGACCACCTGCTTCCCACCCAGGCTAAAACAATGTATGCCAGGGCGTGGGCAACTCCAGTCCTCAAGGGCCACCGACGGGTCAGGTTTTAAAGATACCCCAGCTTCAGCGCAGGTGGCGCAATCAGTGGCTCAGTCGAGCCACCTGTGCTGAAGCAGAGACATCCCAAATACCTGACCCGTCGGTGGCCCTTGAGGACTGGAGTTGCCCACGCCCTGGCATACATTGTTTTAGCCTGGGTGGGAAGCAGGTGGTCCCCGCAGCTCTTTGGACCCCCTACTTCCGGTGATATGTGCCGGGGAAGGCGTCGCCGGCCCTTCCTGATTGGTTAAATCCCCGCATCACGCCGGAGGGTATTAAGCGGGGACGGATGAGATTTAAAACTTGGTTTGGTTTCCTCTGGATGGGAGGAACCGGCAGCGGCTCCTTCACCGCTATATATCTGGGGATCCAGGGGGGTTTACGCAGCAGAAATTAAACGCAGTCCAGCTCCAGAGATCCCCCTGCCAACCCCTTGCGTGCCAGCTGGAGCCTTTAATGCGTTGCCCACTTAAAGGGATAGGCACGCCCCTGCCATTCGTTTCTCTAGGTAATTGGAGGCACTGCCATGTATACAAGCCCTGCCGTACGTACAGTTTATGCACTAGGTGGTTGCGGAGGTCCTGAGTCACGTGCTCATGCCAGGCTTTCCTCACCCCCGTGGTGGAGGGGGGCGCGGCCGTGGGCAGGGTGCCCAGGTTGCTGGGACTGCTCCCGTCATTCAGCAAAGGACTGGAATGGGGAAGAAAGAGGAGAGGGGACAATCATTACTGGGATTATTTATCACATCACCAATATAAATGATGTTTTGTTTGCTTAGTGTTTTGGAACATTTCCCCATTTCCCCCACAGGCTCCCACTTCAAAGTGACGGTGACAGAAGAGATATTTGGCACCTTAACCCTGTTCAATACAGACAGACAGTGGCGCAGATACATAGAGACGTATAGCTCAGGAGGGACCGACTTGATGGACAATAAGACAATGTAGACACAACAAGGACCTATAGGCCTGTGAAGTTCCAAGCTTCCAACCACGAGTAACAAACCCACAGTCTAACCCAGGGGTGCTTAATTCCAGTCCTCAAGATTCCCCAATAGGTCAGGTTTTAAGGATATAGCTTCAGCATCGGTGGCTCAATCAGTGGCTGTGCTGAAGCAGAGTTAACCTTAAAACCTGACCCGTTGGGGGCGGGGGGGGGGGGAGGTGTGAGGACTGGCTTTGAGCCTCCCTGGTCTAACCCACGTTCAGTCGTCGTCTTACTTTGTGTTTGCCAGGGCGGTGGGAAGAGCCGTTTCAGAGATCAGGTTTGCTTGCTGGTCGGCAGCCATTCCTCCTGCAGAGAGGTTCATCTGATTACCACCTGCAGGACCAACATTGGCAATTTATCTGCAATATACTTTACGGACACTGTAGATATTCTCCAGTCTTAACATCACCTAACCCATTGCTGATCAACAGGCGGCCTCGGCTGGGGCTTCACCTGCAGCGACCTACTTTTGGCTGCCCCAGCAGCCCGCTCTCCCCAGTGCAGCTGCTTAATGTCACTCTCTCCCCATGTCTGTGCTTGAGGACCTTTTGAGGGGTCACGGGACGCATGGGGGACACCATGTTGCCTACCCCCAATCTAACCTCTGAAGAGCGTAGTGACAGTGTGATAGGCTAAAGATCACAAGCAGCAAACAGTGGGAATAGAACGGGGACTACCTGCTGAGAAGGCGGTTACGTAACTACTAGACCACTCTTCCTCCCAAAGACCTCCTCCCATTTTAAAGCAGCAGCGCAAAGGTGCGGAGGACTGGAGTATAGCGACTCAGTGAACCGACGTGAAAGCTGGATCCCACCTGCCCGGCCCACTTACCCAGTGCGTTGATGTTGCGGATCTGCTGGTGAACCTGAGGCTGCACCGGCTGCTGCCCGGGGCCCTGAGGCTGGTTCCCATAGGGCAGCCCCAGGGCGGCGTACGCTCTCTGCATGGAGCTGGGGTCGATGGGGTTTGGGCTGCTCAACGAAGGAGCAGTAGGCTGGCCGGGCCCCGCGGACCCGATGGGGTTCTGCACGCCGCTGGAAGGGGAGCCCAGGAGCGCTTCGGGGAGGGAGATGGGGAACAGCACTGTTACACGACACGGAAATCATTTCACGTCACATGGCTTACACTGCTGATCACAAGTGATGCGCAACTATCTGCAGCTCACAACATCCTAAGCACGGCTTTACCCTCCTGGTACTGCCACGGTAACCGGGCAGCAAGGTGCCTTCCAGCTCCAGATGGTTAGTAAATATTGCCAAGGAGACGAGCTGCTTAAACTGCTTTGCGGACGATTAGAACACTTGCAAGACCAGAATTTCCTGATCGTCTCTACCAGGAGCAGCCAACTCCAGTCCTCAAGGGCCACCAACAGGCCAGGTATTAAGGATATCCCAGCTACAGCACAGATAGCTCAATCAGTCCCAGCTTCAGCACAGCTGGCTCAATCCGAAACTGAAGCAGGGACCAAATGAGCCACCTGTGCTTAAGCTGGGGCTGATTCAGCCACCTGTGCTGAAGCAGGGATATCCTGAGCACCTAGCCGGTTGTTGGCCCTTGAGGACTGCAGTTGTCCGCCCCTGCTCTATCCAGACGGAAACGTGAGCTGCTAGCAGTTTATGACATGCCGCTGCGCAGCGATGGGACAGGTTAGAGAGCCACTCACGCGATTGGTTCCTCTTGTCGCTGGCGTTCTTTAAGGGCAGACAGACGGGGCAGTCGTGCCGCGTGCAGTTCTTCCAGTGCGAGATGATTTGTCGAGAAGATGCGCAGTGGGCAACTGTGGTATGAAAGACGATGTTACCGCCCCACGCACAGAGCTGGCTTCGGAACCAGAACAACACATTTCCCGCGAGGCCCATACTAAGGAAGGTCTCTGGATAAGGATATTTATCGCAGCTCACCAGAAACAGGACATAACCCGAATCTTTTTCCTTTCAGAATAAATGTTTAATAGAATTTGTGAGGTACTTGGTTTTACCATTTAGTCCAATTTAAAGGTGTTTTGAAATAGATGATGTTTAAAAATAAAACTCCCTTATGACTGCCTACCAGTAAAAAGAAGTCAAGGGAGAGAAGGGGTTAAAAAGAGGAAGGCAAACACTGGGCAAAGTGAAGGGTGCATGTATCTACAAGGGGTGGTGGGCGAGGTGCGCTTCCCCCTATTTCTGAACCGAGAGGCCAGCACTTGCCGTGGATTTATTAGGTGAATCACCGTTTTCAATCCAACGGTGGGACCTTCCTCGAGAGAATGGTCCCCTAGGTGGACCGAAACGCTGATTCACCTTAGGCACTGAAAATGTCCGTGGGGTGCTGGGGTGTCTTTATTACACACCTGGACACCGTTGGCGTCCCTACGCACCAGTGGCAGGATCATATAAAGATTTGGAAGCGCTGCCTTTACTTTAACCGGCATTTCACCAGCTGACCCGAAATCCACATTTGACAGTGAACATATTTCATTGTGTCGGTATTACTAGATCGAGGGAATGTCAAATTGTAATCATGGTCGATGTTACTAATCTCGGTATACTGCACAACATCTACAGTACACAGAACAGGAGTGTGTTGCTCCTACAACAACCGGTAGTCATGACACAAAAGGTGCTGCTAAACACTCTGGTGTGCCGATCACGGATTTGCTTCATCCTATTGATGACGTAATTGGACTTAGAGGAACCAACCTCCCCCTTTTAAAAAAGTCAGACACCTATATGAATTAACCTATTTTTCCTTTGGGGAAAAAAAAAGGGGGGGAGGCTGAGAAATGGGAGGTGTTTAATTCAAAACGTCTACATTTAACCCTTTGAGTGTCCCATGACCCCATGTTATGGAGTCTAGCACTCCAGCGCCCCTTGATGCAGTGGCCCAATGCATGGCTTTTAAGCCTGTTTTTTTTCCGGATCAGGTCGCGATCTGAGCGCTCTGGCAGGCAGAGGAACGGAATAGGACAGGGGGGGGGGGGGCAACTCAGCTTGTTTAAAGATATTCCTGAAGAGATTTGTATGTGACATGGGCATCTCTATTGGGTATTTAGGAGGTTGGGCAATAGCTCCTAGATCTTAACTCAACGTTGTCCCATGTGTGACCGCTCCAAGACCACGTCTGGAAGCCGCCCCGCCTCCTGGCCGCGGTCTTACCTTGGCAGGCCTTCCCGGCCTGGCAGTGCGTCATGTGGTTGAGCACGTTCTTCATGGTGCGGCAGTGGGGCAGCGGACAGTCCCGCATCTCGCCGTTGGCTTGCTCGCGCCGCTGACACTTGTGAGCGTGAAGCAGGAGGACCAGCTGCTGCTGTATGAGCTTGCGCTTCTCCGGGTCGGCCGTGGGGCCGGTGCCAATGGAAGGCGTAGTTCCGATGCCAACCTGGGCCTGCAAGGGAGACTGGAGGGCAGAGACGGAGGGGAGGTTACCAAGAGGATTTATAGGAGGAAGATGCCAGACCCCCTGGCAGCAAAAGGGACAACAACCTATATTGGAGGTGAAATTAAGCGCCTCTGCATCATCAGAAGCAGAGTGGAGGGGCCAACGCGGCTGTATTAACTTGTATCACAAGCACAGCGGATGTACTGGCGAGCAGGAACCGAGCCAACGCATTTTAAACGTGGATCACTGGACGGCCTGACCATGGAGAACGCAGCGACTGAAATTATCTTTAGCGGCTTTGGATGAACGCAGGGGAGGGAGAGTGGGGCAAGTGACATTTTATACTGGCTATTTTAGGGGGAAGTCCGTGCCCTGTATTTACCGTTCTTAACCCCTCTTTCATAATTAAAAGATATGTTTCATAAACCTGAAAGCCAACTTGCCAAAAGGCATCAATTTACATCCCGGGCAACGCCGGGTCTCTCAGCTAGTACACAATACATAGTGGTTGTGTCAAGGGGCTTTGTTGCAGTAAAGCTACAAAACGAATGGGACAGAGGGTGTTACATGGCACAGATTTCAAAATATCGCCAAAAATACCCACATTGTACATATCGCAAACATTTCAAAATCCCCACCACAATCTCCTTCATACATTAAAATTCACGGCCGAAAGGCCATCGGACTTCCTCATTTAATTGGCGCACCATAACATCAAACACCCACGCGTCCCTAGAGTCGGAGGCGCAGCTCGCGCCGGCTGCCGGAGGGACGCGAGACGTGAAGCGCTGGGAGCACTTACCATGTTGGGCATGTTGGCAACGGTGGAGCTTTTGATGTCGGAAGGGAAAGGGGGAAGGCTGTTGGTCATGCCAGGCTTGGTGGGCAGCTGAGTGTTGACCCCTTGAGCTCGGATCTGCTGCCCCGCAGCCTGGTTGAAGGATTGTCCGAAAGGGCTACCACTGCCCTGTTGGCCCATCTGCGGGAGGGGACGGAGAAGAGGGGAGTCAGCGGCCCGGGCGTAGAAGTCTTCACATGAGCCGCCAGACCTGAGCCTGGTTCCCCGGATACTTACCCGAGAAGGTGCCGCCGGTACTTTCCGTTTGTTTAAATCCAACGCCCCTCCCCCCGGTCACTCAGCGGCTTCCTAGTTATCTACTCTGGATAACCACGAGGTTCCGCTCCAGAGACCCCCTGCTTCCAACATGTGTACAAAATAGGGTTTGGGGGAACTTTAGGGGGGCTTCTCTTCAGTATGCTCCTTTCCGGCAATCTATTAACCCCTTTGCTGGGTCAGCACCGTGTTGCGAAGCAGACGCAGTGAAACATGGGTCAACCCCAACCTTCTCTAAATAGCGAGCGTCTGGAGATCAGATGAATTGTAAGGAACCCCAACCCTCTCCAAGCGCGTCTGAGATCAATGCATGTAAGGAACCCCGACCCTCTCTAATAGCGCGTCTGAGATCAGATGCATTGTAAGGAACCCCAACCCTCTCTAATAGCGCGTCTGAGATCAGATGCATGTAAGGAACCCCGACCCTCTCTAATAGCGCGTCTGAGATAGATGCATTGTAAGGAAACCCCAACCCTCTCTAATAGCGTCTGAGATCAGATGCATTGTAAGGAACCCAACCCTCTCTAATAGCGCGTCTGAGATCAGATGCATTGTAAGGAACCCCAACCCTCTCTAATAGCGCGTCTGTTAATATGTTAACTCATCTCTAGTTTCCAAGGTTACCATGGAAACGGTTACACTTGCTATTTTAACCTCCCAGACACTTCATATCGAAAACGATTCTCTTTCCTGAACAGAGAGGCCGATTTAAAAAATAAAACCCGCATTGGAAAGGTCGCGTTAAATAAGAAAATACAAAGTAAGAATGGCGAGAAGCGCAGATTGTCCTTTTCAAAACAAACTGTTCCGAGTACATCAATATTCAGAAGATGTAGAGTGAAAGAGAATGACCGATGGAGAAGTCCCAACTCATCCCCTAAACCAGCATATATAAACATATCTATATATGTAAGTAACCGCCGCCCGCTCAGCGCTAGCGGGGACGCAGCCTAAAGGTTACCATGGTAACATCAGATCCAAGAGATGAAGAAAGTCAGGCTTTTTAAACACAAACTTTTTGCATTGTTTTGATTAAAGATCAGGAAATGCTCACAGGCCAAGATAATATTATAATACGAGTTTAACTCTTAATGCAGGAGTAGCCAATTCCAGCGCCAGAGGCCAGCAATTAGGGATATCCCATATCCTGAAATCCTGACCTGTTGGTGGCCATTAAGGATTGGAGTTAGCCACTCCTGTCTTAAAGGATTGCGGCTTCGATGTAACAGTGAGAAAGTCCCTTTTTTTTGTATATCGTGAAAGGTTAAAGGGATTCGGATTTTTACCCGGCCTGTGAAATGGATTCTTATCGGAAACATTCTGGTCCAAATTAACCTGTTTGGCTACTGATGGGATCCTAATTACTTCTCAATTGGCCTAAAAAGCTTATAAGCAATCACCAAACCCCTGTGAGAACTTTCCCCAAGGACTGAAAACCCACTTCAAAGCTTAGAAAATAAGAGCAGCGTCCCCCCTCTCAATTCTGTTCATGACCCCCATCCCCCGTTTTCCCAAAATTGATGGGAAGCAGAAGGTCCCCAGAGCTGCGTCGTATTAATTCCAGTTCTGGGAACACCCTGGGTCCCATGATACAGAACTTAAAAGCTGGCGCAAGTACAAACAAAATGGCAGCTTGGCCCGTAGGACGAGGGGGACCTAAATACGAGTCAGTACCAACGCTACCTTTCCCAGTAAGTATTTCCGAAACCGAGGGGTCCCTGGAGAAGAAATGAGGCTCAGCTACAGGGATCCCCCTGACTCACACTCATCAAACCCTGTGTGACGCCCGAACATCAAGATAGGCAGTGGGAGCAAAGGATTCTGGGTAGAGCAACGAATCACACAATGGGCACCCCCACTTTATTCCTGGGCTTCCATATTGTGGAACTACTATTGTTAATAGCTAACTGGGCGGGTTTGAGGGGGGGGGGGGGAGAGACATTCTTACACTTAGCTCTTTTCAAATGTGTATTTTCACGTAGACCATATTTTTAAAAGTACCGATCTTGGATCTAAAAATCAGTACTGATTTGCGATGTACAGGCTGCAGAAGAGAGAGCAGCCTGGTGTATGTTTTTGGAAGACTTTGAGGACCATGTTGGTTGGAGTTCACCAGTGGTGCAGAGACCAGTTAGAGAACCACTGCCTTATCCAATACACTGTGTAGCCGCTTCCATGGGCTGGAGGAATCTCTTCTCAAACACTGGGAGAAGGCTTTAGGGTATTGACGAAGGGCCAACAACTATGTACATAACTGAACGTACAACGCACCCCACATTACAGAACGGTGCCGTCTTCCTATTATTCGCCGACATAACCTCTCTTTCACTTGGCGACATTCAATACCTTGGCCGTTGAAGGGTCAGTCCCACGGCGAGGTGTTCAAAACAACTAATCAATGTACCCAGCTTCCTTACGCCGAGTGCCCCCGCTCTTCTGGGTCTCAACCACGTAAACGCTTGGTTTAACCCAGTGGTTCTCAACGCAAGTCCTCAAGACCCACCAACAGGACACGTTGAGCATACCCTAGTTTCAGCACAGGTGGCTCAATCCGTTGCTCAAAGACCGAGCCACGGATTGAGCCACCTGTGCTGAAGCAGAGAGTAACTGCCACCTGTGCTGAAGCTGGGATAGCCTCAAAACTTGACCTGTTGGGAGGGTGCAGGGGGGGAGGCCTTGAGGACTGAAGTTGAGAACACGTGGTGTAACCTCCTGGTGGTCTTGACCTACACCAGACCCAAGGATGTAAACCACAGGTGGGAAACCCCCCCATACCATTCCAATAGCGTACCGGGATCTCCCCCATGGAAACCAGCATGTCTAGCACGACGTACCCTGGCGACATCACAATGCCCCTCAAGTGCCGGCCTCAGCGACAGTCAGGTTACATCATGGTGGGACACACAAAGTCTCAACAGGAACAGGCACAAAAGCAAAAAGCTTTTTTTCCCCGTTGGAAAATAAGAAGTAGGGTCACTAGCCCATTCGCTGCCGGAGAGGCAACCAACGTCTCTGTTATGGGCAAGTGACGCTTTGCCAGGCAATGCATTGCTGGCCTCTCTGGCAGAAAAAGGGTTAAAAGAAACAATTTAACACGAATGAAGAGAGAAAGTAATGGTACGTACTTTATTCATGGCTCCGACCTGGGCGTTGGTCATGCCCACGTGGGCCGGCATAGTCGCTGTCCCCTGTGTCAGTGTCTCTGCCAGGACGCTGCCGGCGTTCGCTTGCATAGCAGGGGCGCTGTACTGCATCCCCGCTCCCCTGCTGCGGCTGCCCGCCCCGAGCGATCCATTCAGGACTTGCCCCTGTGTCGGCTGGGCTTGGCCCATTAGTGTGTGCCCAGAGTTACTGTTCAGAAGCGCTTGATGCCCTTGGTTGAAACCGGAGTTCATGCACAGGCCCGCGGAGGCCTGCGCAGACGCTGGGCTACCCGCCATCATGCCCACTTGCTTTTGTGCTTGGGAGGTGGGCGCTGATGAGCCAGGGGTGCCGGCTGCCTGCTTGGTCAGTCCAGAGAGCGACGTGGCCAAAAGACCCTGGTTGAGGGGACTCTTGTTGAGGCCGGGGCTGTTCTGCTGGCCTTGGCCCCCCATGCCCTGCTGGACGGGGCTGCCCGAGTTCAGCCTGCCTAGGCCCAGTCCGGTGCTGCCTACGCGCAGGAGGTCGGACAGTTGCTTGCTTTGGGACGCTGCATCTTGCCCCAGGCTCCCGCTGCTGCTCAGGAGGTTCAGTTCGGTGCCGTTGGGGATTAACTCGTCTGGAAGATCATTCTCTAAGTCGAAGAAGGAGACCAAGTCTGGGAAGAAAGTGGAAACGTGTCAATGGAAAGCAATGAGCCCACCTAGTCTGCCCTGTGCGATTGCTGGTGTGCATTCATATTTAGGATTCCCTTGTATCTGACCCAGGCACATTTGGATGCCTACACTACCCTTTCAGCAGAGAATCCCACATCCAGCTTCAGAGCAGGCGCTCGCTCTAGGATTCCTCGCTCTCACAAACGCTTCCATCCTGCACGTTCTGTTCACATTACCCAGTCTGCCTCCTCTCTCTCATATCCCACCCCGTCTCCCTCATATCACCCAGTCTCCTCTCTCATATCCCCTCTCCCTCCTTTCTCATATCCTCTCACCCTTCCTCTCGCTTATATCCTCACCCCTCCTTGCTCTCGCATATCCCCCCCATTTCCCTTATAATCGCTTTTTTCTCTCATATTCTCCCTCCTTTCTCTCATATCCCCCCTCATATCCTCCCTCCTTTCTCTTATATCCCCCCCTCATATCTTCCCTCTCATATCTCCCCCCTCCCTTTCACTCATTCCCCCCTCCCTCTTTATCACACGCCCCCTTTTCATATATCCATCCTCACCCTTCTTCCCCCCTCCTATCCTCCTTTCTCCCCCTCTTACCCACCGCCATCCCCCTTTCTCCCTCTTACCGTCCCCACCACTCTCCACCCATCACCCAACCCCCCCCCTCCATCCTATCCCCCCCTCCTCTCCCTCTTATCCCCCCCTTCAGCCTGTACATGTTGAGGTCTTTTAGACCAAGTACCATTTTAATTAGATGAGGTTTATTCCCCAAACAACTACCATAAACTATATATTTGTTGCAATATAAACTATTCTGATGGGGGGGGGGGGGGTTCTACTGCACAAATATTTATTGCATTAAATAAGGGGTGGGCAACTCCAGTCCTCAAGGGCTACCAACAGGTCAGGTTTTCAGGGTATCCCAGCTTCAGCACATGTGGCTCAATCAGTGGCTCAGTCAAAGACTGAGCCACCTGTGTTGAAGCAGGGACCGATTGAGCCAACTGTGCTGAAGCTGGGATATCCTAAAAACCTGACCTGTTGGAGGCCCTTGAGGACTGGGGTTGCCCATCCCTGCATTAAATGTTATCACGGTACATTTCCTAATCCCATCATGGTAAACTTCTTGTGATTGTCCAACCACCAGTTGGGATGTGAACCCAACACCTGGGAGAGGAGCTGGAAGCACGACTGCGCTCAGTATATACACCCCCTCGGACATAGCTTCCTCGGCAGCCCTGCTGTTCTAAACATATTCAGGCCAATGCTCTGCGCTATGATCCCCATGCACTTTTTTATTGCTCTAGGACATCTTACCAGTGGAGAGAATTGTTATTTCTAATGCGTGTCAAACTTAAATTTGAAACCCAGCGTCTGCGAGGTTTGCTTACTACAATCCTTGTGTTAATGACCATGAAAAGCACAGAAGGCAGCAACTAATCACAAAAATTAAATAAAAACCCCATTAAAAAGGCTTCCCAAAACACTGCCCTTCGGCCCTCAAGTCATCCATGGTTGTGTGTGTTTCCCAGCCACCTGAAGAAGTGTTTGCGAGTTCTCAAAAGCTTGTTTGCAATGTACAGTACAGCTTAGAAACTTATGGTGGTTCATAAGACTGTAAAACCAGGACCTTCCACTGGTGGCCCCCGCAGACAGGCTTGAAGTGGCCGTTGGACTGTCTTCTTTAACTTATTTCAATGTAATTGTCCAAGCAGCCGGGTGCAATTTCGTTCCCACAAGTGGCTCATCAGCTCCTCCCTACATATCAGCTTTGAGCTCTCATTATGCTCCCGTTCATCTCCTGCGCTCTGCTCATAACTGTCTCCTCTCCACCCCTTTCACCTCTACTGCTCTCTCTCGCATTAAGCCTTTTCCCCTTACTGCCCCATACCTGTGGGACTCTGTATCCGTCTCTCCCCACCTTTAAGTTATACGTTAAAACTCCCCTCTTAATGAAGCATTTCAGTAGCCTAGATTCATGGCTACTGTCCCACACCCACAGTCGCTCCTACCAACCATCGTGGCCAAGCACTGCCTTACCCACCATCAAGGCCAGGCACTGCCATCTACTGCACAAACTCCCTCACCTGCTGTCTCTCTAACTCTCCTAACATACCACTTAGACTAGAGTGTAAGCTCTCCGGGGCAGGGATTTCCTCTCCCATTGTCTGACATTGTTTGTTCCGCTTATTGTATTATAATTTCCTGTACTGTATTGTCTCCTTTGTAAAGTGCAGAGTACACTGTGGGCATGATATAAATAAAGTTAGACATACATATACATACGATAGCCGGCAAAGTAACCGATGAAGACGTTTCCATGCAAAAAACAAAATCCCCCATTGGATTCAATCATTCACTCTTGGGGCCCAATTTCCCAGAATTAATCGCGCGCGTGTGTGTGTGTGTGTATAGATTTGTGTGTATGTATTTGTGTGCATGTGTGTGCATGTATATGTATGTATGTGTTTACGTACGTCTGTGTTTCTGTACGTCTGTGTGTAGATAGAGATAGATACAGATAGATAGTTACATAGTTACATAGTTCTCAACCACAGTCCTCAACATCCTCCAACAGGTCAGGTTTTCAGGATATCCCAGATTCAGCATAGGTAACTCAATCAGTCCCAATCCACTGAATGAGCTACCGGTGCTGAAGCCGGGATAATCTCAAAACCTTGGTGACTGCGGTTGAAAACCCCTGGCCTAACCGTTGCAGCATTAAAAGCAGCAATACCTATTTCTTTTTATTTTAATATTGCTTGAAAACAGGGGACCCCACAGATCCTGAGATATTTGTACCAGACGCAAAACTAAAATAAAACCACAAACATGGCGGCTGGGCCACCAACAGAAAGCCGACATCTGCCGATGACATCGCAGCTTTCTATTGGCTGCCGCAGTCAGGCTGACTGGCGCCCAATGGCTCTCTCACCCGCTGACAAAAGATGCCGGGAAACGAGGGGTCCCTGGAAATCGGGATCGTTCCAGTCACACAAAGAGAAAGGGTTTACACACCAAAGAAGTGAGCAGCACGGATTGCTGCTCTACAATCAGCGCAGGGTGCCGCTGGCCGTCAAGCACCAAAGGGGTTAAAAATGGCAGGGATGGTGCTACCAGGGGGACACGTGACACCTGCCACACACCTTGCCATTCTGCGCATTCCTCGCCCCTCCCTGCCCCCGGAGAGAAACAAAGCATGCACGGGAGCACCTGCGGGTGTGTGACGGGGACAGGGCGGGTCACCCGGAGAGCTCGGAAACGCAGCTCCGAGAGGCGGCGGGTGAAGCCGCTCATACTGGCCTCGCCATTTCAGCTAACACTGCATAGGTCAGGGGTGGCCGACGCCAGTCCTCAAGGGTCACCAACAGGCCCGGATTTCAGGATATCCCAGCTTCAGTGCAGCAGGTACAGTCGTTGACTGAGCTACTGATTGAGCTGAAGCAGGGATATCCCTAATACCTGACATGTTGGTGGCCCCTGAGGATTGGAGCTGGCCAGTCATGGCATAGGTGGTGCGGATATTATCCCAGCACACGAACAGTTACTCCTCTATCCAGATCAGCCTGCCGGGATGGACACATGCAGCATTTTCACACAACCTCCCTGTGCAGTGGGCTTCCCTGGGAAAACTCGGCCCGTGCTAAAGTCACTGCGATACTTATTTCTATGCGCTGAATAAAGAATGTTCTGCTTTTTTGGCAGGAACACTGAATTCAAGCAGTTTGGCTACTTCATTTTATGGGTTTATTAGTGCGACATGTGGGTGTGGTGGTGTGTGTGTGTGTGTGTGTGTGTGTGTGTGTGTGTGTGTGTGTGTGGTGTGTGTGTCACAAAAAAAGGTTGAGTGCTACATCTAACTTGACATATTATATAAATATTTATCTGTAGATCTTCTCATAAGTAAGGGTCATTTAGTTAAATTCTTTGGTCAAAGTATTTTAAGCCTCCAACCACGTCACAGTGTGGCCCATCTGTAGGTCCTAACACTGCTGTGTGTACACACACACACACACACACTTTTTTACTGAATGCTTCCTTGTCACCCACACACATAGGGTTCATTTCATTGGTTAGTATAATTCATTGCCCTGTGTCACGTCACGTATTCAGACACTCCTTTGTTATTGTAAGAGCCGATTGGGAGTCTGACTATTGGCTGAAGCTGATAATGCGCAAGCGCTGCCTCTATCGTGACCTCCTGACGAAGAACGTGGTTGTGAAACGCGTAGCGGTCACGAGATGCAGCCCTGCACAGTTACCCATTGGCTGGAACGTGACGACCAGGAAGCGCCAGCGGAGAGACTTGTTTCCCGCGTGTTCGTGCAGTCCGGACGCATCGCGTACACACAGAGCACCCGCTGCCGCGTGTAGTCAGTACCCGTCCCCCTCATTGGGATTTTAAATCGATGTCTTAGAACTCCCACAGTGGGTGTTAGTTTGACTAGATTTGATTTAAACTTGTGTTTTATTGTGCTTCACAGAAGCGATTATCGGTTCAGTATCCCCGCTGGGGGAGTAGCCTTGTATTATTATTTTTGGTATATGTTATATGGTTTTTTAAATATGGTTTATCATTTGATTATTGTCTTTGTTGTCAAATGACCTGATATTAATGTACTAATCCGCGGTGCGCTTGTGTGTGCATTGTTTTTCTGTATCCTTTGGAGAACTCTCTAGGGAGTTCTCCTATTTCGGAGCGTATGAGGAGTGGCTCCTAGCACTCACAGCAGCTAACGGGTTAAAGGATTTTAGAAGACAGCGCGCGCGCAGAAACCCCACTTGTGACTTACCTCTTCCAGTAAACCCGTGGGGGGGGGGGGGGGGGAAAAATGTTAGCGTGAACGGCTGATTTAAAATAGAGTATAAGGGCCAACCCCTATGTTCTTACCCGGGGGGGGGGGGCTTAACTCCAGTCCTCAACCCCCCTCCCCAAAACAGGTCAGGTTTTCAGGATATCCCAAGTTCAGCACAGGTGGCTCAATCAGTCCCTGCTTCAGCACAGGTAGCTCAAAATCAGTGGTTCAGTCTGCGACTGCGCCTCTGATTGAGCCACCTGTGCTGAAGCTGGAATATCCTCAAAACCTGACCTGTTGGGAGAGCTTGAGGACTGCAGTTGAGCAACACTGTGCTATTCCACCGGAGTCTCCTGGGGACGTGGGGATATTGTGTGTAGCTCGGCACTTCCTCTACGTTGCCATTAAAATCGCCAGCTGCTTCTTATTCTTTATAGGAATGTAAGAAACAGACTCGATGACCTCAGGAAGCGTGAAAAAAGGTGAAATGGGGATAAACCACGATTACACGGTGTGTACATTGTACATCGCTTTCACAGGAAACCCTGGGATAAGAGGGAGAAGACGGCTCGTCCACCAATGCAATGTTCCTTTCATAACAGGGGTGAAAATCTATTGGGATCAAAGTGAGGAAAGCTTTGAAGATCGGTTCTGCTGTCCCGCTAAAAGGCATCACCACCTGCCAAGGGATATCTCCTCATTGCAGAAATACTTATCGGATTTTCGCATGGCGATACCTATTCAATAGGACGCAGTGAGAGCGTAAGATGGGAGGATGAGATCCGCGACGTGGGAAGGAGGCGCTGTAACCGCAGGAGTTGAGAGATCATTGGGGACGGAATAAGGAGGTTTGGCCGTGACCAAACTACCGCCGGCGCTCTGCTGCCAGGCTCGTCACCGCCATCACTACTCAACGCAGGACCACATCGCCGCTGCCGCCACCTATCCTGCCCCCCCTCGTCTCTCCTGTCCTCCTCCCCCCAAGGAAAGGTAAAGATAAAACTTTGAATCATTTATGAAATAATTTCGGAATTGCCGCATTTTTAAAAATGGCGGCATCTACTTTGAGGGGGAAATAGTGTCCGGGAGGGCGCGTTACTACTGCTGTGTCCAGCAGGGCGCGCTACTGCTGGCGGGGCAGCTTTAAAAGTGTTGGTGTCTAATTCGGCGGGAAATCAGGCCCTGAAGGGCGCTCTTTTGGCGCATGGGCGCGATCACCGAGTGTGAGATTGGGAGATCGTGCCAGAGCGAGATTCCCTTGGGACATTTAAAGATGGCGCTCTTATGGTGGCGGCGAAGTGCTCCTCCGGTAAGTAGTGAGGGGGGCGACATGCACTGTGGCGCAGCGCCGGTGGTTTGGTCGGAGCCAAACGACCACCGCCAAAAACGTCTGAGACCGCATTGGGGCCTTCATCCAGCAGCGGGGAGACACGGACACACACACACACACACACACACACACTCACACACACACACACACACACACACACGACTGTCGCAAACTAGAAGAACATACACCAAATAAGTGCTCAATGTGATACAGTTGTATATAGTAATATAGTTGCCACTATAAAATAGTACAGGCATACCCTGTACATATAAAACTAGGCTTTCCCTACACGGGTCCCTACAACCCCACAGTATGGTTGAATATTAGCAACAAATTAATATAATTTCATTGGATATTAGATGCAAACAGGGGGGGGGGGTATGGTAATGCATTCACACATTAAATACTTGGTTAGTCTGTGTTCATTGGAGACACACACACACACAAATGCATAGATACAGAAATATATTTACACATGCACGCAACTAGAAATCTACTTTAAATAATAGATACAATTATACACAATATAAAGTTCTAAATTACTACACACATACAAACACACAGTTGTGAGAAAATGTTTGTGGACACCAATGATAATTACAGAAAGGTCATAGTTTTTCTATGATAACCTTCTTGAATCAAAACCAGTCTTTTCTTCAATATCACATAGGGTTTATATTAACCAATTCCATGTCTTTTGAAACAAAATGATGTATGAATTAGACAATGAGTAATTAGGATAGTGTACGTGACAAACAAAGCGAAACCCCGGTTTTATCAGCTAAACTAAAGGGGATAATTATAATTAGGTGTTTAACGAATTAGGTAGATCTTCAGGGGTGAGTTTGGGAGGCCCCACACTATATAAAAGATCAGAAACTTTGTGAGTTTAGTCTTCACCATACAGGTGTGTAAAAACACGTCTTGCCACGATCAAAAGAAATCTCTGAGGACCTCAGAAAAGCCGTTATTGATGCTCTTCGGCCTAGAAAGGGTTACAAAACCATTTCTAAGGATTTCGGACACCACCAACCCACTGTCAGACAGTCTACAAATAGAGAACGTTCAAGACCACAGTCGCTCTACCCAGGTGCGGTCGTCCTACCAAACTCTCTCCGAGAACACACCGGCAAATCATCCTGGAAGTCACAAAACAACCCCAGAGTAACATCCAAGGATTTGCAGGCCACTCTCGCCTTGGCTCAGGTGAGTGCTCATGCCAACTATCAGAAAAAAACTGCACAAGAATGGTGTTCATGGAAGGATCGGCAGGAGGAAACCACTGCTCTCTAAGAAGAACATTGCTGCCCGTCTGAAATTGGCCAAGGAGCACATAGATGATCCACAAGACTTCTGGAATAATCTTCTCTGGACAGACGAGTCAAAGGTAGAACTTTTTGGCCTCAATGAGAAACGTAATAATTGGTGAAAACCAAACACTGCGTTCGAACAGAAGAACCTCAACCCAACCGTCAAGCATAGTGGAGGGAGTGTGATGGTTTGGGGCTGCTTTGCTGCCTCAGGACCTACACAGCTTGCCATCATTGACACAACCATGAATTCTGCATTGTATCAGAAGATTCTAGAGGAGAATGTCAGGCCATCCGTCCGTGAGACGAAGATGAACTGGAAGTGGGACATGAAGCAAGACAATGATCCTAAACATACAAGCAGGTCTTCAAAAGAATGGCTGCAGTAGAAGAATCTCCACGTTTTGGAATGAGAAACAATATAGCGCACAAACTGATATATAACATAAATATATAAAGTAAATGCCAGTGACTTAGTGCAGCCGAAAAAACTTTCACTAGTACCGTGTGATCAATAGTAAAACAGTGTGAGGCGCAAATAAGTAATTGGTGAACTGGTGCAGTGCTCAATTAGTGAAATAAAGCACTCTCAGCCTGTTTGATGTAATCGAAATAAAGCATGGATGTAGATCAGGGGCGCGAAAACTGGGGCCATTGCAGAGGTCCCGCGCTCTTCCCCACGGCATTTAAATGAAATGCCGGGGGGTCACGTGAGGCCCCTGCAACACTTTACTTACCCAGATTCAGCCGCTCTGCGACACGTCACCATGGCAACGCAGCGTCAAATGGCGCCATGGGTCATGTGAAGTGACGTCACACGCGTCAAATGACTTGACGTCACATGACCCCGTAGCGTCATTTGACACAGTTCTAACCAAGGCAGGGGGGCGCGGGCGACCCCGCATGGAAGACAGGGGGCGCAGCAGAAAAAGTTTACACTCCCCTGATGTAGATAAGTGCAAGCTTGAATCCGCCTCGCAGATACCAACACAGCTCTGTTTCCTTCGTGGAGACCAGATGTCCATACGCGTCCGTAAAAGGACCCCAACCCAGCCCATGTGCTGCCTTCACCTTGTCTCTAGTGAGGAACAGGTCCCTGTGATTGGCTGGTTCCCGGCTTGGAAGGATTCAGCACTCGTCAGCAGGATAAGAAGTTATGTTCTCTCGGGCGCCTGTTGGGCAGGTCCCTGAGCGGATCTATCCTGAGGGCTTCCAGGAGAGGAGGTGGCCGGCAAGACCTCTCCTGCCCACAATTCACAGCGTCACTATCAAATCAGGACCTGCCCAACAGGCGCCCGAGAGAACATAACTTCTCATCTTGCTTAGAATGGCCTAGTCAAAGTCCGGACCTAAACCCCATGGAAATGATGTGGCACGACCTGAAGCGAGCTGTCCATGTAGGGAAGCCCTCAAACGTCACGGAGCTGAAGCAGTTCTGTGAGGAGGAATGGGCCAAAATTCCTCAAAACCGATGTGAGAGACTGACCGGCAGGAACAGGAAACGCGCAGTTGAAGTCATTGCTGCTCAAGGGGCGCCACCAGGTACTCAATCTAAAGGTTCACATGCTTTTTCACACATGGATATTGATTGTTGAATCATTTGTGGATAAATAAGTGTTGAAAAAGTATCATTCGCCTGTGTCATTTGTTTGATCAGATTATCTTTATCTATTATTAGGGCTTAGATTAAGATCTAATAACATTTTATGTTTGAAATATGTGAAAATCCTAAGGGGATCACAAACTTTTTTTCGCCACTGTATACACAAATGTATTAAATCAGTCATATACGAACACAGCCCATGCATTTACATATGTAAACACACACACACACACACACACACACACACACACACACACACACACACACACACTTAATTCTATACATATACAGAGTCGCAATACTACACACGGCGAGGCCCTGCGTGCGACACCTAAAACGATGTTGTGACAGAGAGTAGAAGCTTCTCTGTCCCAGATGGAATCCTTGTGTATACACAGACATGACAATACAGAAGGTCAGAGATAGCCCAGCAGGGAGATGCAGACACTGCGAGAGAGGGGAACTCCTTCCCAGACAGTGAGCACAGCCCATTACAAAACGCTCGCCGACTCCTCTCCGCTTGTTTGGCCTTTGTAGTCTTGTAGTTCAAGGCCCGACCCCGCTCCGCCAGGAAAACACTGGGATAGATTCCAGTTCAACTTTCGCTGGATTTACCCATATGTGCTTCTTTCCTGCCCCCCCAAAATCCTCACACCGGCCTTAGCCTACAAGATCACAAGCTTCAATACTACTACTGCTACTAATAATAATAATAATAATAATAATAATAATAATATAATAATAGGCCTGGCTGAAAACGGCCTAATTGGGAGCAATATTTTAAAATAGACACCAGAGCCTCCAACCAGAGGCAATGCCAAGAAAAGGTGTTACCAACACAGAGGAGGGAGGGGTGAGAGAGGGGGCGGGGGAGAGGAGGGGGATGGTGGGAGAGTTAGGTGGTAGTGGTCGCTTAGTGGTGAGTTTGGATAGTTTCTGTTTTAGACGTAGTTGTAGACTTTTTTGCTCTCTCTTTGTCTGTCTGTTTTTCTCTTTCGGTTTTTCTTTGTCGCTCTATTTTGTCTTTGTTCTCTCTCTTTTGTCTTTTTTATTTGCTCTTCTTCTTTCTTTTTCTCTTCTTTTTCCTTTTTTCTTCTTCTTTGTTCGTTTCGTTTTTTTTGCTCTTTCTTTTTCTTTTTTTCTCTTTCTTGTTTCTTTTTTCTCTTACTCGCCCTTATTTATTTGGGGAAGCGCGCGGGGGGAATCACATAAAACGGTCCCCCAAATCTCACCATACCACTAAGGGGGGGGGGGGAAAGAAAGCAATCAGAACCCCCTGAACCCCTGCAATGTACTGCACTCCACCTTTGAGGCCATGTGCCCGGCTTCTTGGTCTCCGCCAGACTTGGGGCCCCTAACAATATTCTGCTAGGTAATAGAATAATCCGGTTGACTTAAATGGAGCTAACTCCTATACCGCAGGGAAAGACGGGCTCGCGGCAAACTGAATATCTGTCCTGTGAAAACTGAAGGTGTTTTTACACACGCGTGTAATTCCTGCTTGTTATGTTTGCATTGTCCTCAGGTTAAAGATAACATCTTAATTTACGAAAGGGAAATGTGGCAGCTGACCAGACTTTACAAAGGTGTGTGTGTGTGTGTGTGTGTGTGTGTGTGTGTGTGTGTGTGTGTGTGTGCGTGCGTGCGTGCGTGCGTGTATGTATATATATATATGGATTTAATTGAAATGCCGTGGGGAAGAGCGCGGGACCTCTGCAGCCGCCCGCGCCCCTCCCAAAGAAATCTCGCGCCCCCAGTTTGCGCACCGCTGTTCTATCTAGACCACAGATTAGCGACACAGAGACGGGCTTTGCTCCGAGCTCACAGTGCGTGAGGGAATTACACAGAGCATGTTCTGATGGGGCTGTAAACACAGCATGTTGGCACAGCCAGAGACAGGTACACTACATTAAGCCAACAGTACTCGCACAGAAACATTATTTGATTTCAGGCAGTAATAAAACAGCCTCAAATTGCTGGAGACTTCAGGGACAACAATAAGGAAGGAAGATTGCCCACAATTAAACGTGCAATTTGCGATACACGGGTTCGGGAGAGACGTGGTTACATGGCAGAGCACCTCCATGTCACCTAGCTTCTGAGGTTACCAGGGTCACCTTTACACCAGGGGTGCTGAACTCCAGTGCCGTAGCACCCCCCCCTCCCCTCCCCAACAGGTCAGGTTTTCAGGATATCCCACAGCACAGGTGACTCAATCAGTCCCTGCTTCAGTACAGGTGGCTCAATCAGAGGCTCATTCTTTGACTGAGCCTCCGTTTGAGCCACCTGTGCTGTAGCTGGGATATCCTGAAAACCTGACCTGTTGGGGGGGGGCTTGAGGACTGGGGTTGAGCCCCCCTTGGTTAGCGTGTGGTCTGACCACGCTCCCACAGGATGATGTATGCGTGATTATTGTCCAGTAGGTGAGACAGTGGACAATTGGGTCCATTTTAACATTCCGGACACTTAATCATTTAAAAAAACACATATTTCCTGAACGGAGCATCCGAATTGTTATTCATTTTTCATTTATTTAAAAAAAAAAGCAGCTTTGGAAAGGGCGAGAAGAGGGATCGCGTACGCAACATGAGGAGACGGAAAAACAAAATGTCAATCAGCGCGGACTGCCGCTTTAAGACATGGAAAAGGCGCTGGTCTGTGTAAGTCTGCGTCCCCGCTGGCGCTGACCACGCTCATGCTTGAGAGCGGTGACGTCACCAAGCACCAGCGCCGGGTGTCCTGTCTATTTTGCAAGCGCGCACGTGGGGGCATAGGGTCTTGTTGAGCTCGCTTCAAACTCTCTTTTTTTTTTTTCCGCGCCAAGCTTGGGAGAGCGTGGGAGAGCGTGGGAGAGCGTGCGTGCCCGTGAGCGGGGACGGGACCATTTACATTTCAGAAACTAAACTCTGCAAGCGCCGCACGCTCAGCACCAGCGGGGACGCTGCCTTACATCTATTTGGCAGAACTTGAATTGGGATTTTATTTATGTATAAAATGTGTTACCAGGAAGTAATTGAGTACCTCTCGTTTTCACGTATGTCCAGGGCACAGAGTTATACCAATACATGGTTACATTAAAAGAACAGGGTTGTACAGCCAATTCACAGATATTTCATGGGCAGAGTTGGAAGATTGGGTACAGGGGATACAGGGCTGGTTGAGATTGAAATAGAGAAACCTTAACATACACAGAAGGATTGCTTTGGGAATTTAGCTCTGGAAGTCTAACCATACAAAGCATTAGGACATATCCCACCATACACCGAACGCAAGGCACATGAAAGGGTTATAACCCAACAGAGGAAAGACTGCAGCGGTGATGTCAATGCTGCCGTGATCAGGGTCGACTTGCAGTGGCGAGGAAACATTTGTGATCCCCTTAGGATTTTCTCATATTTCAAACCTAAAATGTTATTAGATCTTAATCGAAGCCCTAATAATAGATAAAAATGACACAAACACAATACTTTGTCAATATTTATTTATCCACAAATGATTCAACCATCAATATCTGTGTGAAAAAGTTCGTGAACCTTTAAATTCAGTACGTAGTGGCGCCCCCTTGAGCAGCAATGACTTCAACTGCGCGTTTCCTGTTCCTGCTGGTCAGTCTGTCACATCTGTTTTGAGGAAGTTTGGACCATTCCTCCTTACAGAACTGCTTCAACTCATGTCCCACTTTCGGTTCTGCTTCAGCTCACGGACGGATGGCCCGACATTCCCCTCTAGAATCTTCTGATACAATGCAGAATTCATGGTTGTGTCAATGATGGCAAACCGTCCAGGTCCTGAGGCAGCAAAGCAGCCGCAAACAATCACACTCCCACCACCATGCTTGACGTTTGGGATGAGGGTCTTCTGTTCGAACGCAGTGTTTGGTTTTCACCAAATATTACGTATCTCATTGAGGCCAAAGAGTTCTACCTTTGACTCTTTGATTCTGTTCAGAGAACATTGTTCCAGGAGTCTTGCGTGCTCTTTGGTGAACTTCAGACGGGCAGCAATGTTCTTTTTAGAGAACAATGGTTTCCTCCTGACTAACCTTCCATGAACACCATTCTTGTGCAGGGATGTTCTGATAGTTGAGTCATGAACACACACCTGAGCCAAGGCGAGAGCGGCCTGCAGATCTTTGGATGTTACTCTGGGGTTGTTTGTGATTTCCTGGATGATTTCACGGTTTGTCCTTGGACAGATTTTGGTAGGACGACCGCGCCTGGGTAGAGTGTCTGTGGTTTTGAACGTTCTCCATTTGTAGACCGACAGTGGATTGGTGGAGCCCCAAATCCTTAGAAATGGTTTTGTAACCCTTTCAAGACTGATAAACATCAATAACTGACATTCTGAGGTCCTCAGAGATTTATTTTGCTCGTGGCATGACGTGTTTCCACACACCTGTATGGTGAAGATCAAACTCACAAAGTTTCGGAACTTTATATAGGGTGGGGCCTCCCAAATTCACCCCTGAAAGTCTACCTAATTATTTAAATACCTAATTATTTAAATACCCAATTCTAATTAGCTCCTTTAATTTAGCTGATAAAACCACGGTTTCACTTACTTTTGAACATACCCCAACTCTTACTCGTTGTTTGTCCAATTCATACATCATTTTGTTTCAAAAGACATGGAATTGGTTAAGAAAAACCCGATTAGATATTTACGAAAAGACTGATTGAAGAAGATTATCATGGAAAAAAAATGGAATGTCTAATTGTCATTGGGGTTCACGTACTTTCTCGCCACTGTAAAGAGCACTTTTTAGAAAAATCAAAATTCAACACACAGCTCCCACGTCAAGCGTCTTCCGGATCGGGAAGCAACTGCAGCTCCCACAATGAGGTATGTGATAAGAGGCCCGCCGGCAGCTTCCAGCTTGTAGACAGAGCACCCAACATATCCCACACTCAAGGGAATATTTACCGCCCGACCAACGCTACACCTTCAAAAAAAAACACCACACGTTTGCCTGGTTTATAGATCACACACTGGTGTGCTGGGAGCCGTCTTCGCCGCGCTGGAGAAGACATTATCCATTTATTGGCACGGAACTCTGCTTTTCTCCAGCACGTGGAAGACTTCTCCATTGCATACCAGATAGGAGACACGAGCGGGATTCACCAACCTCTGAAATGGGTAAACGGGATCATGCAGTAATGGTTATGGACGTACGTGTATGTTGGGTAACGAGGTGCACTAAACCCTACCGGAGCCTAGCAAGTATAACCCTCTTACACAGTACCTGTATACAAAAGGCCACCTAAAACATATGCACTGGTCTCGTACATTAGAGCTGGGGTCTTCCACTGGTTCTCCAAAGGGGCCGGACCAGAGAACATTTTGGAGAAGGACCACATGTTTATTGTAATGTCATTTTACATACATTTAAAAATTTGAACATTATTACATTTCAACATGTTGCCAGCATTTAGAACATCTGTACCATATATATGTACATTACAGTAAATATGATATAGTAAATATAGTAAAACTTCAGTTCCAGTGATGAAAACTGCACCTAGCTGCCTAAGGAACCAGGGTGACATTAGCAGGAGAAGGGAATCCAAAGGCAACTTCAAGGGCCACCAGTTGAAGACCCGTTGAAGACCCCTGCATTCGAGCAGGGTTTCTCAACTCCAGTCCTCAAGACCTCCCCCACCCCCCCAACAGGTCAGGTTTTAAGGGTATCCTGGTTTCAGCACAGGGGGTGCAGTCTTTGACTGATGCACTGGTTGAGCCGCCTGTGCTGAAAAACAGGGGTACCCTTAAAACCTGACCTGTTGGGAGGGTCTTGAGGACTGGAGTTGAGAAAGACGGCACCACCTGTGCTGAAGCAGGGATATCCTGAAAACCTGACCTATAGGGAGGGGGGTATTGAGCACTGAAGTTGAGGTCCTCTGGATTAGAGTATCAATGCTGATCTTGTAGCAGTGGGTTTCAACCCTTTGCTTACGGAAGCCCCAGCGATATTACATTCCACGGGTTACCAAACATGTCTCTTCTTGGATGTAGTCCAAAGCCCTTGTCCAATACGCAGTGATGCCGCTTCCACCCCCCCCCCCCCCTCCCCCAAACCATTTGAACAGGCCTGTTCCCTTCTCCGGCACCGGGAAGACAGTTTCACTGCACATTGATTGAGGCCTTCGTGCTGTCTCAAGGTTATCTCCCTGGTCACCTCTAAAAGCTGGTGTTCCCTGAAAAGAGGCTTGTAAACCACTGCCTTGTTTAAATCGATCGTCATTTTTTATTGTTATACAGCAGTGTACTCCCCATTGTACATAGCATATTTGCAGGCACAATGAGGTCCCTGCCCCGTAGAGCTCGCAATTAGATTTCGGCGCCTTTACCGAGTGCTGACCTGGTACCTCCCCCACCCCCCATTGTTGAGCGAGATGGGGTGGGGAGGCGTTGGCGTGGGACAGATATCCTGGCTCTCCTGAAAGTCGGCAGCCCTCTCCAAGGCACAGGGTGATGAGATGAATTGCTCAAGATCACAAGGAGTGGACACCGGGATATGAACCAAGCTCCCCATGCTTCACACTCTGTAATTGTCTTCCAACTCCAGTCATCAAGGGCTACCAACAGGCCAGATTTTAAGGCTACCCCTGCATCAGCACAGATGGCTCAATCAGTGGTTCAGTCTTTGACTGGAGTTGGCCACCCCTGATCTAGCCTGATGCACAATGTATCAAGGTGCGTGTGTTGACGGCAAAAGGTCTGTGTTAAGGTTTGAGATTTACGGACTGTGCATTGCGTCTCTTCAAACATGTTTCAGGACTGCACTTACTAAATAAACATGCGTACAGCCTGCTCCTTCCCTATCATCCTTAGAATAAGGGAATCCCAGTACTGCCCGTGCACCTACAGGGGACGGAGCGCAGGAGAATGGCAAATGATATGAATTTCGGACGATCGGCCTGTGCTTGGTAGCATTTAATAGCGATTCTGATATTTATTGACATTTTTCTGGAATGTCATCACTAGGAGGTTTCCACCCATGTATAACATGACCGGGCAGCAAAAAAGGGTGTTGTATATAGAGAGCGTGACAGACGAGCGCCTGTGAATTATTGTACATAGAAGTAACAAAGGAGGGAGTAGATGGTATGATGCCTTTACTGGACCAACAAGTAGTTGATATGGTACAAGCTTTCGAACGTCTCGGGGCCCTTCATCGGGTATGACAGACATGTGGCAGAGCCTTACCCGATGAAGGACCCCGAGAGGTGGGAAAGCTTGTAACATATCAACTACTTGTTGGTCCAATAAAAGGGATCATACCCCCTACCCCCTCTCCCTACGTGGAAGAAAGGACCAGCACGGCCCCCCGCCCGGCTTCGCTTGTACATAGAAGGAACGCTTTGGAATACACAGGCCTCTTGGCTATTATTCCAACAGGACGGAATCGGCAGCCTTTGGAAAAGCAGTCACAATTACATGCACTCCTCTGGGGAATCAAACAGGCCTGTTAAAGATTTACTTTTTTTGTACCCGAAAGAACACTTTATCAAGTATTTAGGTCAATGAATGGGGACTGCTCTATACATTGTACTCGTGTATTGCGCTATACTGGTGTCTAATGGACACCCTGATCTATAGCTAGTCAAGCGTACATCAGTAGTTCCCAGTCATCCATTCCTAGGGGCTCCACCAACATATTTCCAAAGCGGTGTATATATATAGCAATTTACGGGACACCGCAATTGTTTTGTTGCCATTTGTCAATTTGAGAAATCAAACCTGTATTAGAACAGGGGTGCACAAACTTTCCCATCTGCGCCCCCCCCTCCCCGCCTGCTCTCCCCCCTCCTTATCTTGTCTTCGGCGCCAAATGACGCCGTGGGGTCATGTGATGCTGCGTTGTCGAAGCCAAGGTAAGGGACGTTGCAGAGTCTCGCACGATCCCCATGCCTTGGGGGAAGAACGCGGGGCCTCTGCAACCGCCCGCGCCCCCCAGTTTGCGCCCCCTTGTATTTGAGCATGTGTGATATACACTGTGGGCCGTGTTTTACGCCAGGAGAAGCTCTCTGGCACGGGAAGCCACCTTACAATGTGAACGTGCTGGGAGCCGTCTCACGGCAGAAGATGGCTTGGGAACGGTGGGCACATGCGCTGCGGGACTTTCGTCGGGCGGGATGACGCAGTGGGACGGAAGCGTTGCTGCACTTCAGTCTTGTGGTGCTGTGGTTTTTTCATCGGGTGAAGTATTTATTATGATGTGTGCACTCGCCTTCACTTTGTTTCCTATTTATGGAGGGGCCTAGATCCTTTTTGTGTGTGAAATACACACACACAAATACAATATTTAAAGAGGCAATCTAAGCAGCGTCAAAAAAAATAATAATTACCTAAGCTGCCAACCGATTGCTTCTCCCGTGATTGATCAGCAAAGATCCTGCTTTCCAGTTTTCACTTAACGGCCGCCTTTCAGTTTCAAAATCAATCCTTCAGTCAGTGTAACGCAGCAGCTACAATATATCCGGATATTACCAAGATAACATTATCTATTCTTACTGTTTGCAGCTCAAACTGCTGGGAACATTGGCAACAAATGATCACAAGCGGGAAAGTGATCTTACCGCGCTTGGGAGGTGTGCCTGCTATAGAAATCAAATGATACTCAGTATATTAAATCTTATTACAAATGGCATTAAGAGTTGAACAGAAAAAAAAAAAATCTAAAACTGCAACTCGACTCCAATCGGTGCAAATTTGGAATCACTGGAGCTTCTTCCACTAACAAAAGGAGCGTTTCTATATGTGCAATGTGCCCGGGTAATATTCGGTGTTACCCATGAGGGGGTATATGGTAGAGAAGATAGATAGATTTTCCCCACTTCAAACGGTTTATTAAGATTTTTTTAGGTTAACAGAAATTAAGGGAGGGAAAACACACACACACACAAACACAGTCACACACACACACACACAGTCACACACACACACAGTCACACACACAGTCACACACACAGTCACACACACAGTCACACACACAGTCACACACACAGTCACACACACAGTCACACAGTCACACAGTCACACAGTCACACAGTCACACAGTCACACAGTCACACAGTCACACACACACACAGTCACACACAGTCACACACACACACAGTCACACACACACACACACACACAGTCACACACACACACACAGTCACACACACACACAGTCACACACTCACAGTCACACACAGTCACACACACACACACAGTCACACACACACAGTCACACACACACAGTCACACACACACAGTCACACACACACAGTCACTCACACACAGTCACTCACACACAGTCACTCACACACAGTCACTCACACACAGTCACTCACACACAGTCACTCACACACACACACACACACACACACACACACTACAAATTAAATAAAGCCAGTTTACTTAAAAGAGCAATTCAATGGGCGATTTTACAAAAAAAACTAATTCTAACATGGGGGGGTCTGCGGAGCTGAACCCAATTAATTTCAGCTCTGGGGACCCCCTGCTTCCGCAGATCCTTACCTCCGTAGGGGGTGCCGGTAACCGCTCCGGCTGCGCTAGCCGGGGTTTAAAGTTCCCGAGTTACGTGGCCCAGTAGGAAGCTGAACATGACGACGTCCCGGCTTCCTATTGGCCACAGGACACGGGAGCTTCGGTAAGCGGCCATACCGTGATCCCTGCTAGCCGACCGGCTTCCGGCACCTTCTACAGAGGTAAGTATCTCCGGAAGCAGGGGTCCCCAGAGTGGAGATTAATGGGGTTCAGCTCTGGAGACCCCCTGCAATCCTATGTTATGCACGCTTGGGTCACCTCGTTACAACAATACTGCCTGTGATCAACTATAAAAAGGGGGACAATTTATCTATCAAAGTGCAAAATGGAGAGAGAAAAAATAGGCAAGCTGCCCCTAAAGAAAGTCAGGAGAACCAGCGACAAATGTACACGTGCCCACACTACTGCCCACCGGAACAGCGCCAGGGCATTTCTACAGCTGTCTGGGATGACTCGCAACAGCCCCGGTCTTCTCGTCCCGCGCCGTAAAACCCCAACGCCAACGCTAATCTTCACTCTAAAAACATTAACTTCTTACACTAAAACCCCTTACCCTAAAACCCCGAGCCTTAACCAAACACCCACCAACCTTCACCCCATAACCTAAAAACACCTAACCTTTAACCCTTAACCTAAAACCCACTAACCTTAACCTAAAACACCAAACATTCACCCCTCAACCTAAAACCACAAGCCTTAACCGCTTACCCTAAAACCCATAATTTGAGCCTTTACCCTAAAATTCCTAGCCATAACTCCTTACAATAACCACCTAACCTTAACCCCTTACCTCAAAACCCCTAAAGTTAACCATTTAATAACTTACCGAAGCGGCAAGATGGCCGCCAGTGCATTGTCTCATTCCATTTCTACAGGGCAACAACTCTCGCTCTTCCCCGGGTCCCTACCTGTGCGGCGAGGCCTTACGAGGCAGCAGCGGAAGTTGGGCCTGGCATCGAACTTCTGTGTCAGGACCGGCTGGGTGCGCTCCCTGCACCCCTGTGTACGACGCACAAATAGGACCACGGAGGTGAAGAGGAGAGAGAGGAAGGAGAGAGAGGAGAGAGAGAGGAGAGAGAGAGAGGAGAGGAGAGGGAGGAGAGGGAGGAGAGGGAGGAGAGGCCCTGTAGAAATGCGGGAACGCTGTTCTTGTGGGTGGTAGTATGGGCAGGTGGGCGCCTAACAGATAAGGCCGTGGTATTTCGGCCACTACAGCACACATTGAAGACGTTAGACACAGGGCAGGCGTACCTGGATAAGGAATCGCACTATATTGCAATTGCCCCAGAAGGCTTGTGCCGTTTTAACCCTCTCGTGCCACGGATCCTCCGACACTAGTGATCATTTCCCGGTTATGGTGAATGGCAGGGGAGAGAAAGTCCTCCCCTTCGGTTGAGTTCGCCGCCCGCGTGAACGCCGCCTAAAAAAAACAAATGAAAAACGCCATGATGTCCAGTGAACGGCATAAGGGCATTGGAGGGGTTAACCACACCATTCGCATAATATCTGCAAATCACGTCTACGTTCCTTTGAACCGAAACTTCCTTCTCGCCATGTTTACTTCTCGGAGATGCGCATCCCAAGTTCGGATGGATTCCCAGCGTGGCCGCGCACACGATTCCTGTAAAGCGCCGGGTATGTGAATAATATAAACCCGTGTGATGTGTCTGCCTCATACTTGTGACCCCCTCCCGAGCTGGGCGGCGGGACATTTGAATTCCTTCTAACAACAAATGCCCCAATATTTATGGGGTCCAACTTTGAACCGTTTTTCTCTGCCCCAAAGAAAAAGTAGGCAATTGAACAAAGCCAAACTGGTGACATGGTGATATTTGTCGAGTCCACACAGGCAGGTCGCTGAAACCAATACAGATCACCTAAGTTATTGATAATGGTTTGCAGGCCACAGAGCAAGACTCCCCACTAATTCTATTAAAGCTACAACTCCCCGCCCCCCCCCTTAAATATTTCCACCTAAGCAGATCCTGATTTTTTTTTTAGTGTGTAAAATCAGTATTTTAGACTGCACTGGGCTCCATTTTTAACTCCCGGACACGTCATAGTTCAAACACTTATAGCTCTTGAACAGAGCGTCCGATTTCAAAACAAAAAACAGCGTTGAAAAGGGAAGGAAGAGATCTTTAATTTGTGAAAAATGATAATGATCAACGCGAACTGCTGCTCTAGGCCCCTAACTCTGCAGCATCATACACCTGACATAGGTCTGGGAGAAGGAAGTCTGCTGGGTGCTAAAAATATGAAAATGAAAACTATTGCAGACAAAAGAAAGCATTTTCATAGCTAATGCACAAGGACAGGATCGGTTTGCGCTGCTGAGAGGAGTCACTATTCTGGCAACGTTCAGAAACGTGCAATTGCCGTTCAGTTGAAAAAGTGCCTGAGGTGGAAGTGAGGAAGTGATGGTGTGTTAGTGAATCAAGCCAATTGTTGCTCACCCTGTGACAATGAATCGTGCTCAGAACATCATTCGCTAATTTTCAGATCCCCAAGCATCCTACGAACACCCCAGTGCCCTGAACATGGGTGGACGTGTGGTTTTGGGATACGTATTAGGGGACCAATATGAGATGTTGTATGGTACTTTTCAAACCATGAGCTTCTAATTCAAGTACATGTGAAGAAGAGACACACGAGATTTGGCAAGATCTGAACACGTGAAGATGAAACCCGTGAGGTTTGGAAAGCTCTGTACATGTGAAGAAGAGACCAATAAGGTTTGGAAAGCTCTGTACACGTGAAGAGACCCGTGAGGCTTGGAAAGCTCGGTATACGTGGAGACCCGTGAGGTTTGGAAAGCTCTGTGCATGTGAAGAAGAGACCCGTGGGGCTTGGAAAGCTCTGTATACGTGGAGACCTGTGAGGTTTGGAAAGTTCGGTACACGTGAAGAAGAGACCCGTGGGGCTTGGAAAGCTCTGTATACGTGGAGACCTGTGAGGTTTGGAAAGTTCGGTACACGTGAAGAAGAGACCCGTGAGGTTTGGAAAGCTCTGTACACACACACACACACACACACACACACACACAAAGAAGAGACCTGCAAAGTTTGGATTGGGAAGCGCTGTACACTAAATGCTACATTTCTCCAGATCGCTGAACATAAAAGTTAGATGTAAAGTAAAGGGTACATACATACTGTATTCATTTAAGTCAAATACAGACGGAACACTCAAAATGGACAGTGACATAGGTCAGGTTTGGGTGTCAGGAAAGAAGTCCCCGTGGTCAATTTCCTGAGATTGGAAAGCCGGGAGACCTCTGCCACCTTACTCTGTCTTCACTCTGCTCTGTGACATGTTATCCCCATTCCAAGGCCGGGGTTATAGTGAGGGCGCCGCACGCTCCTGTCGCTAGAGCTATTTGTGCTCATAGGGTTTGCGCGACGGGGAGGCGTGGTCGTGACGTCACGCGAGTGGTTCGCCCTCATTGGCTAAACAGCGCACGTGACCCGGCCGTCACGCGGAAAGACAACATTATTTGTATCTTCAAAAACCTGCCGGTCGCGCGCACTATGAGCCGCCTCATAGAGAAGAGGATAATTGTTCCGCGCCGCGCTCACGCCGTTGCACCCACTATAAACGCGGCCTAACAAACCACGGGGAAGCCGGCGTCGTGTCATATTGCAGATGGAGCAGGGCTACTGTACTCATGCTGCAAAGTGCTGCGCACATGGTCAGCACCAACAATAGGCAGGTACTCCCAAAAGGCACAGCCTGCTCCTCCTGTAACACGCACCTCCTACGGGACACGTCACCGGCGCTCCGCCACATCGCAAGTCGTCGCCGGGGAAACTTACCGCCAGACACATCACCGCTTCTTCATCGCCATCTTTCAATGACCGGGCTGCTGCCCCTAATGTGAACGTGGCCGTTGTAAAAGCGCCCGCAAACCAACCCTCTCAGCGCGCCCGCCAACCAGGACACGCAGCATGGCCACCGGA